>PVJA010002141.1:0-21654 GCA_004027025.1 Myocastor coypus | reverse complement strand
CGGACGGACTTTTCTAAGGCTAAATCCGACAAGCTGAACTTTCTCCCAATTCCTCCAAGTCCTACTGGATCTGATACTGTAAAGAAGAATCTCCTTGGAGTAGCCCCTCCCGGGTGCTGTTTATGGTACTGTCTTAGGGCGACACCTGCTGGCCATAATAGGTACTGTGTCCTTTTATAGACTTCTTTGCAGAAAAATTGTCCTTTGAAGATTGACAGTCAGATTGAAAGCTAGGCATTATAGTAACCTTTCTACATATGCAGAACGTGATACAGGCTCTTCTAAGCTCAGCAGAGGCACAGAGAGTCTTACTGCAGGTTCCTTGGCTTTTTCTGGTCTGTACTTCTTGATTTTAGACTGAGCAAAAGTGGGGAGTCATTCCCTCCCAGGCAGAGGAGAGCCTGTGTTAGCTTTCCACTGCTATGGAAACAAAAACAAAAACAAAACCCTCAAGTAAACCAACCTAAGGGAGGGAAGATTTATTTTGGTTCACGGTCTCATTCCATGGGCTTCTTAGCTTCATCGCTCTGGGCTTGTGGAAAACTAAACATCTTGGTAGTGGGTGCACGGTGGCGCAGAGCCGCTCACCTTATGGTAACCAGCAAGGGGAGAGAGGGAGGGAGGGGGAGGGAGACTGAGGCAGAAGGAAAAGGCAGGGACAAAATGCACCCTTCATCCCAGCTGCAGGGTTCCCTCTCCTCCCATCAGGCTCCACCTCCTGAAGTGTTTACCACCTCCCAGTGGCCCTGTGCCACGAATCCATCATGGAGTCGGCCACGGATGATGTGGGAGACCTCGTGGTCTACTCCACTCAGGCCTTCCATATACAAGCCTTGAGGGAACACTTCAGATCTGAGCTGCAACATCCCCTCAAACCCTTCCAAAGCAGGAGCTGGGGTGGGAGCATGACCAGAGCTGGGAACCAGGCCCCAGCTACTCTGGGGAGACTCATCCTTATGGCAGAAGCTGCCATGCCCAGTTGGTCCCCACCTCCAGAGTCACTAGGGGGTTAGGCTATAGAAACATATTCTGAGGAGGCTCAGTGATGTCCTCCAGCCAGGCTGGGAGGGGACTTCAGGGGGCAGGCTGCCCATGAGCCCATTGCCTCTGTGCCCACATACTCACTGGAAAGTCTACTGGGCAGGGAGTCCTCAGGTCACAAAAGCTTCCTGACAGCTTTTGTCAGTCGGGAAGAAATAGTGTAGTAGTTAAGAATACCACAGTGTGGTAGTTAAGATCTGCAGAACTAGAGAAGAATCTATGGATGAAATTGTATAATGCACAGCAGTGACTTCAAAAAGAACTCCATGTTAAAAAAAAAAAAAAAAAAGAACTCCATATTGATGGGAGGCAGAAGTCAGAGGACCTCCATGAAACAAGGGCGGCTCTGAGCCAGCAATTGCTGTCTCTGAGAAATGGGTACATTGTGACTCTTGGGACACTTCTCCCTACTTTTCTATGTCTGAAATTTTCAATTCACTCAATATGACTACCGCCAGCAACCATGCACAGAATGCAGGCTCTGAGGGCAGGCTGTCTGGCTCAAGCCTTGGACGCCTGAGGTTCCTTAGCTCTGAGTTGGACATCTGTTCCATTATCTGTAAAATGGGATTAATAATGCTAATTCTACTCACCTTACGGGGTTGTTCTGAGGATTAACTCAGGTTACAATCTTAAGTACTGAACACAGTGCTGGGCCCCCAGGAGATGCTCAGTTGTAACAATCTCTGCTATTGGGTGGCGTAGCAGTAGCACTAAAATTGGCTGAAAAGAGAAACAACTTTGGCTGCTGGAGACAAACAGTTGGATTCAGTCCAGGCCCAGGGTCCTAACAGAAGAGTCCATGGAAGAACAGCCCTAGAGCACCAGGGCTTCGGGCTTCGGATGTCTCCGATGAGAGGCCTTGCACTGCAGACCAGGCGCTCCGGACACCCCCAGGGAGCCCTTTGTTGGCTGCTGGCCCTGTGATTTCCCTTACTGCTCTGTTGAGTTTGCTCCTCCCCAGCACGCAGGCCCCAGCTTGCTCCCTGGCCACTCCTCTCTCGATGTCTAAGCGGCTCCCTTTGTGGCTTCACCAGATGCTGAGCCATCTAACCTGACTTCGCGACTTCACCATCATAGTTTCACTCACCACTCACATCCTGGAAGCCCTCCCCCTTGACTGGCACCGTGCTGGTTGCTGAGGATGAGCAGGGCAGACGCAGCATGTGGGCAAAGACTGAGGACAATGCTGGAAATGCCATCATAGGCACGGCCCAGGCTGGGCAGCCAAGCTCCCTGCTCCTCACCCAGTCCTGTCACTCACAGGGCATGTGACCTGCCCTGTCCTTCAGCTGCCAGCTACTTTCCTCCTGTGGAGCCAAGTGCTGGAGGAAGCGCCCTCCTGCTCCCTTTCTTCCCTGATGTTTCACTGGGCAGGTCTGGGTCTCGCTGGGCTGCTTCACAGGCACTACCCTTCCCCAGCTAGGACAGCCTGAAGGCAGGGGCTGAGGACAAACTCGTTAAAAGAATGGGTAAACCCAGAGGCGTGCTTCCTTTGGGCTGAGGTGGGCCAGAAACAGCAGAAGGCCAGAAATTCTTAACCAGAAAGATTGGGAAATGGATCATTCCCCGCAGCCCATACTGCGCTGTGCCTGCTACCTGGCTACTCATGGTGTCCACCAGCACCCTAGAGGCTCACTGTAGCCAAAGAAATTTTCCAGCCCTACTTGACCATACAGCACTTTTAGCCTGTCTTACCACTTTCCTATGAAATACATAGGAAATGCCCATTTAAAATCTTCATGAATTTTCAACTGGGTTTGTTCAAAATAAGGAGAAGAATGGAACAGGTGAGAGGTGTTCAGTGCACTGCTGCTCATGCAGGGTCCTCTGGTCCTCACTGGAGTACTCTGGGCTGAGCCCTGGCACCCCACTGGGGCTGAGCTGGGACCTCAGATGTTGCTTGAGTCTCACCTGGTGTGTTTAACTGGTACCACTTCACCCAGCCAGGGTATCTCTCCTGACCTTGCATCTGATCATGTCCGCTCCTAACTAACCTATGTCAGGATGATGGGGTGTAGAGGCCAGCTCAGTGGGGTGTCAAGGTAAAGGAGCCCCATCCGTGCCCCCAAGTGATAGCATCTCAGGCAATCAGCAGTTAGAACAGACTAGACCCTTATACCTTGGGGGGTGTCATTCCTGTATTCAGGCTGCTCAGATCTCACCCCCCCCTTTTTTAAGGGAGGTGCTGTCAAAGCTGGGTGCAAGCAAAAAGGGAAACCAGGACAGTGATTATGTCAGAAACAAGGAGGCTAGAGGACACAGAAGGAAATTTGAGTGTCCTGTGCTAGCTGCCCTCAACTATGGGTAAGGCTGTCTCTTGGTGGACCCTGAACACCTCCTGGGGACTCCAGAGGGCTGAGGCAGGTGTAGGTTTGCTAAAGAACAGACTGGTAATGTGGTCACGGGTAACAACTTAGGATCAGCTGCCAGGTGGGGAGGGAAGGTCCTTATTCCTGGAAGCATGTAACAGGACACAGAGCCAGCCCTGTCCAGGTGGCACATAGAGCCCTAGGGTATGATGGGGCTCCAGAAGCTGGACCCACCCTGAGAGGGCTAGGCCACCCCACGCTCTCCAGGCAATGCCTTTATAGGCCTCTGCTGTCCCAAACAACACGTGCAGCTCTCTGCTGGCACTGTGGCTCTGTAATTTTGACCTCTGGCCTGGGGATTTCTGGACTGTACATGCCCCCCCCCCCGCTCAGAACATCCGCAGTGGCTTCCTGGTGTCTTCTAGCTTTTCCTGGCCATGGAGGGCTGTCCCAGTGTTCTCTGCTGGCAGCCTATTCTAGTGACAGGCAGGAATTTGGACAGCTGAGCTGAATTTCATCCTGAGAATCATTTGTGGGTGGACAGACAGGTCAGGCCCAATGTGAAATGGGTCAATTTGCTAAGAGAGGGACTTTTACTACCCAAGTCAAGGTCACTATCAAGGCCTTGGATTACTTTATATCATGGAGGAAAATCCTTCAAGGGCACATGGTACTTTTAATGCCTTTTGTGTACACAGAGCTATACAAATACATAATTGAGATAGAGACTGAAGGCACTGGGGCAGGGGAGTAGCCCCGGCCAGAACCCAGACAGCCTAGTCCCAGCCAGCCCTTCCCCCCGGGGAATGGTCTTGCCATGGATTTTGGCAGGGCTGGCAGCTTAGAATTTTGGGGACATGGTGGTGGTGGTGGTGGTGGTAACAACATTAAGTTGTAGATACAAACTTAGGCGCAGATATGACTGCTAATTTAAAATGATTAACAACACAATAAATGATAACTTCTGAAAAAGACTAACAATACTAAAGCCATCACAGAATCTGGGCCATAGCAATATTTGCACTAACTCTGCCTAATATCTCTATAATGCTTTTGGTTTAAGTGGTACTCCTGCTCACAGTTTTACACAGTTCAGCTCCAGACACTGTGGCCCAGCTCCTGGCCCTGCAGTCTCCAGACACATAGACCAAGCAAGGTGGCCTGGGGTGGCAAGAACATCCCTACAAGATGTTCTCTGCCAAAGGAAGGGTGTGTGTATTATCTGTGAGTTGTATAAATGCTCCCCACCAGCCTCCAGCCTGAGTCCGATCTCCAACACCCACCAGACGGAGAAGGGGCTTTGGGGACACTACCCTGGGGAGCCAGGGTAGAGAAGAGGAGAAGCATGGCGCCTACAGCTAAGCTGTGCTGTGCTACAAGTTTTTCAGTAGCATCTGACCTCGTGAACGTACTCCTGCACCTGAAGGACCCACGATGCTTGAGCTGCGCTAGCTCCATAGCGAAACAGGCCGACTGCAGCCCCCTCCAAATGTCAATTGCTTCATTTGTACAATGGATGAAACGGTTCTGTCTGCTTCTTGGCCTTATTTGGCCATGATTGAGAGTGAAAGAAAATGGGAAACATTTTCAGTCCCCAAAGCACTGTGAGTCAATGATCATGAAGACGAGGGCAGTGTGAACTGCGCATGTGCTTGCCAGGGCTTCTTCAGCCTAAGGGGTCAGTACTCCTGCAGGCCTCAGAGTCCTGCAGATGGTCACAGGAGACCCTCTAAGCTCAAGGCTTTGGCCTTGCGGAAGGCTGGGTCTCTGGAAGGCATGCTTCCCCAGGTGGTAGTCAGGTGTCTCCCACCTGGGAGAGACAGCATAAATAGTCAGTAAACCAATTGACCTAAGTCTTCCTAATGCAAGGAGGCAACAGGCCAGGACTGTGGGTAACACTGATGGTCCGGGGCCCAGTGTGGAGAGGAGAGGACTCAGGCAGGTGCTAACAGCCATTCGGGTCAAAGGGATGAGAGACCTGAGCTGCATGGAGACCAGAGCAAGCTGGCAGGGATACTGAAGGTGCAGACTGGGCCTGGCCAAGGAGAAAGTTTGGATAAGTGGAGAAGGGGCTTTGGGGACACTCACACATAAATAGAGACTTTTCTGTTTAAAAGACTCTTAAATAAAATTGAATAAAGATATTTGCAAATGTTTTATGGGCCTGAGAACCGCAGGACAACTTGGAATCCAGCTAATGGAATTCTACTAGTTGGGTCATTCATTTGTTGACTCATTCATTGATTCATTGCCTTATTCTCTCGCAGTGTGGATGTCTTCCACCTCGTCCCCTGCCCCAGCCTTGGGAGAAATGTGACAATGAGCTTCAGCCCTACAGTGTGAAGCCTGTACAGCAACGCTCTGGGCTGCGTCTCGGCCGTTCTCAGTCATGAGTGGTCATAGACCACACCCGTGGTGTATCTTCGTGGCTCGCTGCTGCAACAGACGCCCAAACAAGGACGCCAAGACCACAGACCTCACCCAAGGGGAGGAGCCTCGTGCTTTGGGCCCTTGCCCCCGGGGGGCTGAGAATTATGATGTTGAGAATGCAGTGGCCAAACATGACTGGATGTCCTCTGAGCCAAGCAGTGGGGCTTGGGGTGATCTAATGACACACACTATCTTCTTACTCAGGAACCTCAGCCTGTGGTAAGATTGCATCCTGTCTCAAGATGATGGAAATGTGAATTTGAAGCAAGAACTGTTTATCTTGTGTGAATTTATGTATACGTTCCTGTTTATTTCTGAATATCCTTACATGAAAACTTGTCACTGTTTTTTTTCTTTTTTGCCTTTATACATACACAAAGCACACTTGTGGGCACATGCACACCTATAGGGGTGTGGCTTGGAGCCTATGCATAATTATGTTCATGTCATCTTTTGTATGTTGTTGTGCTTATTCTAACATAATCTTTACTTAAAAATAAAGATAAACAAAATAAAAAACAGTCCTCTCACTTGATTACTGAGGTCCAGAAAGGTAAAATGACTTCCCCAGAGTTACTTACTAGTGACAGTGGAAAGTTTCTATGAATTGGAAACCAGGATTTCTAATTCATAACCCAAAATTCTTTTATAACATGAAATCAATTACATATAGGAAACAAATAAGGAAACTATTGTTTTCCTCTCCCCAAATCAATGAATAAGTACAAAGAAGGTCAATCTCAAATTAGCTCCCTAACTCCAAATGTTAATTTCTTAAAATCAGTCTGATTCATATTGATTTCCTTTTATAGTTAAACCATATTTATACTGAAATTGCCCAAGAACATCAGAGCACATATAAAGGCTTTGTTAAAATAATTATATGTCTTTGTTTTTTTAAGAAAAGTATCCAAAATATATAAGCTCATTGTTTGAGTTAAACAATAAAAACATCTGTTGTTTCTCATGATGGCTCTAGTCTTAATGTAATGTGGCAAAATAATACCCCCTAAATATCCATGATTAACCTGAATTGCAGAAGGATCACCTCCCAGTGACTTCCTGTAGCTGCCTCCACTGGCACTGGTGAAAAACCAAACAAAAGAAAAAAAGAAGCCAGACCAGTGTTCTGATACCAAAAACTATTGCAAGCCATTACTGCTTTCAGTTGGGCGGTGTGTCTTACTAGAAATGAGTCTTCCAAATTCGGAGGCTTTGAAAAATGAGGACATATGCATAGGTTCCGGTGCAGAAGTCTGGACTCCTTCACATCACATTCGAGCGCAGGTGTGCCTGCCATGAAGTGTTTATGTTTACCTGAGCACACACCACACACACACACACACACACACACACACACACACCCACACACACACACCACACGTTTGCCTGGCCGACTCCACTCATCTCCACTCTGGTGTGCACATATTTCTGTGTGGGTGGGAGAGTTTCTGCCCAACTTAGGAATGTGGAGGAACTGTCCCTTTTATCAAATAAAGCAAGGTCTTTCCAACATGACAGCTATCGGGGACAATGCAGGGTTTAAGGAGGAAACAGGGTGGACGGGCCTCCTAACTCTCCTCTGAGTGACATTTCTCCCCTGGAGCTCTCTCACTGGGAAATTTGCTGACAACCTATGCACATGCATGCACACATGCACACACACACACACACACATGCTACACACGCTACACACACATCAAGGGAAAGAAGAGGGAACTTCTGAATACCTGAGCCAAGCAGTCATTTTTTTTTTTTAAATATGTATTTGTTTTGTACAAGGTCTCACTACAGAGCTCGGACTCATAGTGATTCTCCTGTCTCAGCCTCCCTAGTGCTAGGATTACAGGTGTGTGCTATCATGCCTGGTTTCATGGCATACCCAGGGTTCTGGGGCTGGCACAGCATGCAGCGCAGGGGGTCAAATGCAGGTCCTTATGCTTGCCAGGCAGGCACTTAGACCACTGAGCTATCCCCCCAGCTTCCCAAGCAGTCATTCTTAACAATATTCCCCCAACTACTCAGTGGGGCTCCAGTCTAGGAAGAGAAAATGCAAAAGCCACCTGGACTGCCTGTTCCCAGGTCCTTCCCTTACTGGCCACCTTCCCAGGCTCTTCTATACTCAGCAGCCACCCTGGCTGTCTCTGTGACCTCTGCCTGAATGTTCTACTCCTTGGCCCTGGCTATTCCACACCATGGAGCCCAGGATGACATCCCCACACCACTGCACCCCCAGGCTTATTTGTTCCCAAAGCTGGTACCATGATATTTACTTGTGCTGGGGATGTGTAAGCCACAGCACTCACTCGTCCTATTTAATCTCACTATGGCTCTCTGTGGCAGGTGCTGGGGCTGTCCCTGCCCTAAGGAGAGAGAGCCATGTCTTGACACACACACAGTTCCCAAAGCATGCTGAAAGTATGTGGCAGAGTTGGGTGGGCAGAGACTTGGCTCTGACTACAAGACATGATGAAGTCTTCTTTAGCTAGAGGGAATCTTTCAGTGTGCCCTCCCTCCCTGCCTTCCCCTCTATTTCTATGTGCAGGCCTGCACCTCTGGGAACAACCAGGTCACTGACACAGCAGATGACCTCATCCTGCAGGGGAGGTAACACCCCACTCTGTGTAAGCAGTGCCAGCCTACAGGAGACACTTCAGGTGAGCAGAGAAAGAAGTGACCCCTCTCACCTCCAGCGTGGGGGCCTGAAGATGCAGCTGTTCTGGCGCCCTCAGGCCCACCCAGGCCTGTCCCTTCCCCTCAGACAGCAGCACGTTCATCTGGTCTGACTTAGTGGTTTATTTTAGGCCTGGCCCAGCCAGGTGCTCTGGGTCAATTGGTTTAGTTTTAAATAACCAGATGCCTTTCAGTGACTGTCTCCATTAGAAAGGAAGGAGCACCGTGAAAGTATGGGCCCGGCAGGCTTGGGATCCAGCAGGCTGGAGGAGAGGGTAAAGAAAGAGAACACAACCAGAAGACTGGAGACCAGTGGGTTCTGTCACTCCCTGCATGACCTCAGGCAGGTGCGTGGCTTCTCTACTCTGGGTCTCAGGTTACTTCTATGTATGCAGAGGACAGGGCTGGGTCATCTCCAACGGGACTCCAAGTCTGCCCCCTGTGTCTTCACGTTCACAGGTGACAAGCCACCTAGCAGAAAGCAAGCAGGTGCTCACTTAGCACTACAGAGCTGAGCTGCCATGGGAGGCAGGGTGGAAGAGGCAATGTCTCCAAAGTCAGGAGAGCTGGGTTCCATGCTTGCTTCTCATACAAACTCAGAGACCTGGAGCCTCGATTTTCTCATCTGCCTAGAAAGGAGCTGGTCAAATGTCACAGGATCTTACAAGACTTAACACGGATCAATCGCAGGTGAGAGTCCTTCACATTCAAAAGGCCTTGTTTAAAAAGTAAATGTGCCAGACAGTTCCTAAGAAAGTTAAACATAAGATTACAATATGATTTGGCAATTCTACTTTTGGATCTGTACACAAAAGAACTGAAAGCAGGGATGTGAAGAGATCTCCATATATTTGTGTTGTAGCAGCATTATTTACAAAAACCAAAAGGAAGAAGCAACTCAAGTGTGCCTTTGGTGGATGGAAGGCCAAATGTGATATATATATACACACAACAGAATATTATTCAGTCATTAAAAAGAATGTAATTCGGACACATGCTATAACATGGATAAAACCTTGAAAGGGTCATCCTATATGATATAGCCAGACACAAATGCTGTGTAGTTCCAATTATTATGAAGTACCTAGGATAGGCAAATTCAAACAGGTGGTGGTTTCTGGGGAGAGAGGGAGAAGAGAATGGGGTTCCTATTGTTTAATAGGAACAGGATTTTCTTTGAGATGATGAAAAGGTTTGAAGAAGCCAATTCTTTTCCTTTACCAAATGGTGCTCAACAGCAGCCTCTTCTTCTTCCCACACCCCAGAGAACCAGGTAGAGCCAGGCTAGTGGGGCACAGCCAGGGTGACCTGTCTGGTCATGCAGGTGCGGTACAGGCCTCGCACACAGTGCGTTCTCAAGGCTTCCATGAACCTGTGCTCTGGACCCTGTGTGGCTCTTTATCAGGAAATCAAGACAAAAGCAAGGCTTTCCAACCACATCAACCTTTCCATAGCAGTGTGGAATGGGCCACGCAGGGGTCCCCAGTGCCTGACCTGGGCCTGCACAGAGCAGGAGCTCAGCATTCATTGTATAACTATTGGGATGCCCTCGCTCAAGTCCTGTGCAAGTCTGCTCAATGAAGACGAGGGTAGGGAAGGAGCCCTTCTCTGCAGGGTGAGAAAGCTAAGAGGGCGGGTGAATGAAGATAATGGAAGAAAATGGATATAGGAAGAGCCATCAGTAAGACGTTCATTTTGCAGAGGACGGTTTGCACGACCACAGTGTGCCAAGTATTTCGATAGAGTGCCGGCCAGGGGAGCCCCACTCGCTCAGGAATCTAAGGACAGGAAAGGCACCGGGCTTTGCGCTTTAGCGTGGGGAATAGCACCTCGTGACTGGAAGGACCTTCATCTAGATTTTACTCAGGGCATGGCATCTGTGTGTCCTCCAAAGGGGCCAACTGAGCCCCAAAGAGACAGAAAACAGTGACTCTATGCCCCGGGGCCTGGAGAAATCCTGCTTCCTGGGCCCTTCCATGGCAGGCTCTTGGCACATGCATACATGCCACTGTGCAACTGCAGGCTGAGTTGGTGAGTGACAGGGACCCCTTGCCTCTCACACAGCCGAGCTGAGTCGGGGCCCACAGGTCCGGTTCCTCGTCCCCGCCCCTGGATCTGTAGGGCTGGTGCCGTCTGGGCTCGGGGCTCCGTGGTGCTCACCCCCCGGGGTGCCGCGGGGGGTGGGGCGGGGAGAGCGGCCGCCTAGCCCAGCCCCGCGGATGACAGGAGCCGGGGAGCCGAGGAGGGAGGAGCCGCCGCCGCCGAGCGCTGGGCTGAGGAGCAGAGAGAGCGGGGCGCGGAGTGCGGGCGGCTGGGAGCGCGCTGAGCGGGGGAGAGGCGCTGCCGCACGGCCGGCCACAGGACCACCTGCCCGGAGAATAGGGCCTCTTTATGGCATGTGGCTGGTAACTTTGCTCCTGCTCCTGGACTCTTTACACAAAGGTGAGATCGCGCGGGCGGCCGGGCGGCTGAGGTGTGGGGCCGGGGCGCGCGCGCCAGGCGACGAGGCGGGGAGCCTGGAGGGCGCCCCGCGGGCTCCAGGCGTCCGGAGGACCGACCCTGGAGCGTGGCCCCGGGTGGGCGCCGCGGGGTGGGGCCAGCACTGGCGAGGGCACGGGTGAGAGTCAGGCTGGGACCACTCTGCCGGCCCCCACGCCTGCCTTTCTGGGGGCTTACCCGTAGGGGCGGTGGCGAACGAAACCCTCGCCTCGCGGCTCCCAGGCGGGCCGCAGCTCTGCCCTGGACCCCTCCCCCAGCCCCTCACCCGCTTCCTGCGGCTAGCTGGTGCTGGGACCCCCCAAGTGCCCTCCGAGTCGGGATCCTCAGACCACGACTCTTCATCTGGGAGCCCTCGATTATTCGGGCCTCAGACTCGTGCGGCTCCTTCCTTCTCTACCTCCGTGCGCCCCTCGGTTGCCCTGGACCCCCGCCCTGGCGCTAATGCGGGCGCACCGCGTGGCGCTTATCCTCGCCTTGGCTGGCTGCAGGACGGTAGTAGCTGGGGGTCTGGGGAGCTGGGGTCTCTCGAAGAGCAAGTTTGTTCTGGAAATCCAGGGGTCGCCCTCCTCCAGCTCTCCCCCACCCCCTGCCCCAGGCACTAGCCGGGCTGCGCTGCGCTGCCGCGGCCACTTCAGCCAGCGTGCCCCAAGGTGCGAGCGAGAATCTGCGCTTTGGCGCCCGGTCCGAGGAACCCGAGGACAAGTGTCCAGGCTGGGGGGCGTGTCTCCTTCCCCGGAGAGAAAAGGTTGCTAGGGGTGGGTCCCGGTGTCCTGCAGGTCCAGACCTGCTGCTAGGGCGCTTCGCACCTGATCGGCGAGGTAGCAGGGACTAGGGGGCTGGCAAGAGGGAGACATTTCCAAACGAAGCCACCTGGACTCAGAGTCGGGACATGGCCGGCTCTGAGGTCCGGTTCCCAGGTTAGAGCAGAGGACGTGCCCCGGGGCGCGCAGATGGCAGAGGAGGCGAGGCGGCCGAACTCCGCGCCCTTGCGCGCCAGAGCACACACGCTCGCTCCGAGAGGCTCAGCGTTACCTGTTCAGCTCTCTAACTTTTATCTTTCGCGCCCTGGGGGCAGCTTCTGCCCCCTGCCTCCTTGGCCCTGGCAGCTGTCCTGGCGGAGCTGCAGCTCTTGACCCCTAGGCCAAGAGGCAGGGCAATCAAACAGAAGGCTGGAGCCCAGGAGGGGCTCGATGCCTCTCTGCGGAAACCCCAGGGATCTGGAGTCTGCAACCTGCCGGAGCCGACTGACACATTCAGATACCCAGTGGACGCGAAGGAAGGAACCCTTATTTGTAGGTAACGCTGGCTCAAAGCCCGTCTGAGGGCCAAAAGATCGTGAGGTTTGCTCAGAGACTGGAGAGCCCAGTGAGGGCAATGAGTGACCTGGGATCACAGATAAAGTAGTGGAGTTTGTTAGAGCCAGTGAGGGCCAGTGATGGCACACCACAGCTGACCTAGGTAGTTTAACCCCTCGCGCCCCACATCTCACCCCTCCAGCCTCTATTAGCAAAGCAAAAAGCCTGCCTCCCGATCAACCCCCACCTCCACCCCAGTTTTCCTCTCAGATGGCTCTTCCTGCCTCCCTCCGCCCCCACAGGCTGGTTCAGCTCACAGCTTTAATTACATTAATATTAAAAATACATAAGGTGAGGAGTGGCTTTCTCTCTCCATAGTGCTTTCTCCACCCCCTACCCTTTTCCCATTTTGTCAGGCAAGAAAACACAGGCCAAAGCTGCTGCCACTCTCTTGTCCAGCTTTGTCCCTATCTCCCACCCCCAGATCTCTTCCAGAACAGACCACCCCTAGCGGTGGAGGCCCTCAGCAAATACCTGAAGGACACTACTATCCCCCACCAGGAGTCCTACATTAATAAATGAAGCCCAAGTTATTTGATAGGGAAGAAGAAGATGGGGTGGGGGTGTAGAAAGGCCCAGAAGGCTATAGAACTTCTGCCCAGAAGGGCAGAATTATTTCCAACACAAGAAGGAAGTTGCCACTGGCCTTGGGCCTATGGGTAGACAGGAGGTGCCAGGTGTGGCAACCCTGGGCAGCCTTTGCCTTTGGGTCTGCAGAAGCCCGGCGCCCCTGGGATTCAGAGGCTCCAGTGTCTGTGGGGAGCCAGGGCATCTTGCCAGACAGGCCTTTCTTTTCCTTGGTGCCTTAATTGGGTCTTAGGTACCAGGCTGGTCCCTGGGGCCTGTTTTGCTCAGGATGGCATGGTAGGTGGGTGGCAGAGGCGGCTTGGGGAAGATTGTGATGTGGGGAAAGCGAGAAAGATGAGGTTTGGTGTGTTTTCCCTCTCGTTGCCAGTCACCCGCGGCACTAAGGAAAATGTAAATGTGAACGTTTGAGCCTATTACAGAAAACAATCTCCTCTTGCAATAATTTGTACGTCCATCTGTGAGGAGCAGGAGGAGGCTGGGAGAGCGAGGGAGCAGAAAGCAGGAGGAGATGGAGCGTCCTCTGGATGGAATTAAGCAGTTATTGAATGTGTTTTAAGCTTCTGTTATTTCTATTCCTCTCAAAATACCTTTTTTTTTTTTTCCCTGATGAAGCCTGGATGCAGCCCGATTCCCCAGAACTAAACAGGAAAGGTGTTTTAATAATCAGTTATCGAGTCTCCAATAACTGCCTTATTATTGCCAAAACAAATCCAGGTTTGGGCAGCCAGATGAACCCCAGCGAGGCTCTCTCGTTGTTACATCCAGCGTGCCAGCATCTGTGTTGCCTGCATTTGCATTTTTACTGTGTAAAAGAACAAGCTTCCCCAGCACTAAAATTCCTGTTTTCTAAAAGCCAAAATAATGGGTTGCATTGATTTTTTCATTTCCCACCCCAACATCTCAAATGGGGACTCAGGGTTCCTCTCTCTGGAGAAGACCAAATTAAAAGGCTTTGTCAGGCCATTAAGAAAATCTCTAACATTCTACTCAGTGTCTAATTAAAAAGGGGGGGGGGTTTGGGGAAATGTGTTTTTAAAATCTCAAAGTGGCAAACACAACTTAGGGGAAGCAGTCGAAGGACCAGTGAATGTCTGGGAGGGGGTGGGTGGGCAGAGCGGCCCCAGCTGTTAGGAAAACACGAAAGAGAATGGAATTGCCATGATGCCCGGCAAACCTTTCTGATGCTTCGTTTTTCTTGGCAGCATCAGCTGCCTTTAATATATTTCTGCCATAGAGTAAGGAGCTCAGTTAGAAACAAAAAGCAAGTAAAGGGTTGACCCACAGGCAGTGCCGAAGTTGAGCAGGTGCCGGGGTCTGGCCGCACAGGCTCTTTCTTAGGAGCAGGCAAGAGGTGGGCAAACAAGCAGGGGGGTCTGGCCCCGTGATGCTTTGCCAGAAAAGCCAGAGTCTGAGAACCGGCAGACTCAGATGAGGTCTATGCAGAGCATAGAGCACTCCACAGCCTAGGAGTCAGAGGAAAACAGATCCCAAGCCCCCTTACTGTCTCCCTGACTTTAGGAATTCCATTCTTGTGGCTTGCTTGTTCCCCTGCTCTGGTTGCTTAAGGATAATTTTCTTTGTGGCTATGGAGAAGGAAGTGTGGATGTTCAGAGAGCTTTTTGTAGGGGCTACCAGTCCTAGGCTTTGAGGTTCTCCTCTCCCACGTGACACCGGATAAGGTGCTTCTGGGGAGCATTTGAAGCAGCTATCTCCAAGAGCCCCCAGTTGCCTGCAGTGCTTTCTCAGCCTCTAGCCTAGTAGATTCTAGCCAGTGCCCAGGTGCTGGAATAGTGAACTACAGGCAGCAGAGATGGCAGGATGCCAGGAACCCAAGGGCAGCCCACATTTGCATATAGATTTGCATGCCTACCTAGCCAGGCCAAGAGCCCAGTTCTCTTGTGTGGGGCATCTTGATCTTAGCCTCAGTCGTAGCTAGATAGTAGCTTTCTCTCTGTACCACACTGGGGTGGCATGAGAAGGCCCGGTGTCCTTAGCAATGCTTCTGAGTTTTAAGGCTTATGGTACTGAGTCCACCTTCTGAATTACAGAGCATCCCTAAAGCTTCCACATCCCATACCCAGGGACAGACCATGACAGTGTGGCTAGCGAAGTAGGACAGGTGACAGTGGGTAGAGACACTTACCCTAAGGCAGAGAAATTTTGGAGTATGAGTTGTTCCTCTTATGCTGTAGGATTCTGGTTTTAGGAATCCAAGGCCAACATTAGCTCTTTGGAGGGCAAACCCCTAGACTGGAGGGAGCTGGGTGCTTAGGGCTGCAGCCAGGAGTTAGAAGGATGTTGGTGGATAGATAGGGTTGGGGGCGTGTGATACAATCTGTCAGTCTCCACTTCTTAAATATCCAGCTTGGAAGGGTTTGTGGACCCCAAGATTCAGGGAAGAGTTGGGGCCAATGGGAAAACAGCCACTGTGGTCACCCCAGGCAATGTGTGAAGAGTTTGGAGTGAACCTTGAAAGAAGGCACTGGGGGGGGGGGGCTGGGTGCTCAACCTGAGAAAACTCCTGGGGCCTGCTGTGGAAATGTGGCTTCTGGCATGACCTAGGCCTGCATGTCCATGTCTCTGCACAAACCTCACCCGAGTGGGTGTAGCTCCTAAACCTTAAGAGCATTTTTCTGAACCTCCACCCACCCAGGAGGGCACCACTCCACCAGAGGCCACACATCATGTGCTCTAGAGGGTGCCATGCAGAGCTCCCAGGGGCTGGAGCTAGACAGGGAGGGCCAATGGGCAGAGCTTCAAGCCTCCCTCACATTCTTTTAACTAGAGCTTTTATCCGTTTTCTATATTGGAGTAAAAAAACTGAAGCCTGCAGGTGGAAATTCAGAGTCACAGCAAACCTTCTACTTTGCATTTACTGGGCATGTGACTGGGATTCTCTGATCCTCTCTTTCTCTAGCTATGAAAGTAGGATTAAAGCAGATAATGTGTATAACATAGCCAGAGCAGAGCTGATGTCTGATGAGGGCACTAGGCCTCTTCTTCCACCTTCCTCCCCTCTTGGCCAAAATAGACCAGTATATCCTGCTTGCCCTGAGCACTTGCAGTAACCAACCACATTTTTTGTCCAGGCCCAAAGGCTTAGATTTTATAACAGTAGGAGAAAACAAGTGGTGGCCAGAGCAGGAAACATCAATTCCTTCCATCTATTGCCTGGCCAAGAGATTCTCCAGGACCAGCCAAATAGCTCTGCACAGGGGCCAGGGATTCGATCCCCGGACCTGCTGTGCCAGCCCCACCCCTGGGGCTTTCTGAGACAGCAATTAAGACTGGGCATGGTGGAATGTGCCTGTAATCCCAGCTCTTGGGAGGCTGTAAGCAGGCATATCATTATGAGTCTGATCTAGTAGTGAGACCCTGAACATCCTATAGACCTTTTCCTTAAAAAGAGAGAGAGAGAGAGAGAGAGAGAGAGAGAGAGAGAGAGAGAGAGAGAGAGAGAGAGAGAGAGATTCTCCAAAGCAGCTGAGGTCAGGCAGAAACCTGTGTAGTCCCAGACAGCCAAGCCCACTTCTTTGCCTTGGCCAAGGCTTGATGACTTTAGACTTGGATTTGAGGGTGGGGCAAAGGCTGGTCTCATATCTGCCACCAAAGGCTAGAGTTGGTTGCTACTCAGAGTAAGAGTGAAAACAGTCCTGGACTTAATGCGTGGAAGTGTACCACACAGGGTGAGCCTGCTAAGTGTCGCTGTGTGTGTCTCTCCCTGCTGGGATCGGCCTCCATCTTCCAGGTGGTTTTCTATATAAAGAACACCTTTGGAAGCCCATGGCCTCAGGGGTTTCTGGCCATGACCCAGTCTGCCACAAGGAAGTCGCATGTGCTGTAGAGGTCAAGGGCTGCCCACAGCAGGTTGCGGCCTGAGGACTCTTGTCACGTGGGGAGGCTGTGGGTGCATCGGCCTGTGTGCCCTGTTGAACAGATGTTTGTCCAGCACTGCTGGAGCATGAGTGCTGTTGGCCTTGGGTGCCACCCCTGCGGCCACATCTGCTGCTTCCCTCATCCATGCAGCACCCTCTGTACCTCCCCACACCTTGGCTTCCCATGATGCCTGTGCTGACACTTTCCAGGTCACCATCTTCATTAAGAATAGCTATTCAAATGCTAGCTGCATATTCATTAAACTGATTCCAAAGAGCTGTGTGTGTGTGTGTGTGTGTGCGCGCGTGCGCGTGCGCGCGTGTAGGAAGGAGCATTTTCTACGGACCTAGAAAAAAATCACAGCTTGTCTAACCTAGCCAAATAGCATAATAGATCATACACATCTATGTCCTAATCTGTAAAATGGGCAAAATAACTGCTGTGCCTTAGAGTCATGGTTATTGCATATGTCTGTGACAAGTGAGGGGTATAATATTATATTCCATGTGGAAATTATATTCCATGCTTTGTACACCGACTGAGGCACCATATAAACACACACATGTAAAAACCACAGGAAACCGGTTTTAGCCTTATAACTGCTCTGCTGAAATGGAAGGTATAATTACTATCATTTCATCATACGAGAACCACTAAGGTCTCCTCACAGCTGCTGGTGGCTGTCTCCCCCTCTGTCGGCTCTCCACATGTAGAGATTTTTCCTAGTTTTTGCTTTTCATCATCATAAGGAACAGCTGACGAGGCGCAGCTAGGCTGGCAATGTTTTCCTGTAGCAAGCTTGGCAGATTCCCTGTGGCCCTAGGCCAGCGGGGTGGGAAGGAACCTGCCCCCTCTCCCCATCCCCTTCCTAGGTCCTTAGATGCACGGTCATGCCACAGGTTTGGAACTAACATACCCCAGGGTGATTCTCCCTCTCTTCAGAGAATCCACTTCTTTTGTGGGAGGAGCAGTGGACACAGAGTTCCACCATGGGTGACCTCATTTAGGACCACCGCACTCACTGGATTCCTTGAGAGCGCTGCTGAGTGAGGGTCATGGGCACACCCTTGCATGGCCTGCCCAGAGCTGTGGGCTGTGAGGAGGGATGAGGAGCCTGCTCCAGAAGCGAGTGGGAATGCAAGCTGACTGCCTAGGTTGGGTCTTTCTGGGCTGGGTGGCATTTGGAAGGACATGGGCTCTGCTCCCCAGTCAGACACCCTGTGCAGTACCCCACAGAGTCTGTCCTCTGCTTCTGCACCTCCAGCAACAGGGGTCTTCTCCTCTGCAGGCAGCATTCTTGATCCTGCAGCTCTCTGTTTCAGAATCCATCCTTGGAGTTGGCAAACCCCATGGTGACCTTACACTTCCTGCTTTCTGTTCCCTGCCTCATCCTTAGACCACACAGAAGGAGGCAGAGCCCCCTTGCACTTGCCAACCTCCAGCTCCTTCGAGGTGGATGTCCTTCGCATCCAAGGTCCCTCCTCTGGACATACAGCATCTCTTGTTCCTCTGATGCTCTCTCATAAGGCATCATCTCCGTTTCACTATGCTCCTCTGTCCTTGGGTTGCTAGCTTTCAGACAGTGAGGTGGACATTGAGGAGAGGACATTGGAACAGTACTGGTCCCAGCCTGGGTGCTAGCTAGCTGAGTCTTTAGGATAAGTGGCTCCATCTCTCTAGGCTGTGTGAATAGAAGAAATTGAACAAAATAATCTCTTAAGTCCCTCAAGCGTTAAAAATCTAAATCTAGGATTCTGTGGAGACAACTGTGCTGTCTGAGCTGACTCCCTAGAAAGAACTTTCTGGCCATGAGGGGCCTTCCTGTGGCAGGCCTTGTCTAGAAATGACTGGAAGATTAAAGAGGCTGTCCGAGTGTCAGCTGTTGCTCATAACTTCTGAGGCTAGTGGTATGGAGGCCTATTTGTTGGAGAGTGGCCGCATTTTCCCTGCTTGTAAGTTTCTGGTTGCTGGTTATAGAAACCATGTTTGCGTGAAGAATTTTAAGGAACACAATTCAAAACCAGCCCTGTTTCCAAGGTTTGGGCAGTGGATCTCCTTGGGGTTGGAAATGGGAATGGGCTTTGGTCACATCCATGGCTATGGCAGTGAGCTTCTGGCACTCAGATGAGGGAGGAATGAAACATCTAATGTCTGAGAAGCCCTAAATAATTCAGAGCGTTCATATACTACATTGCTCTCCTGTGTCAGAAAAATCCCCCAGCAGGTAAGTGTGGGGGTTGAGGAGTGGAGCCCGGGCTGCCTGTGTACCACCAGTGGGGGCACTGCCAGGAGTGAACTTCTTTTAAATGAGGTTGCTGTGTCAAAGTTTTTATTATTATTATTATTATTATTATTATTATTATAAGAGCTAAATGAGCAACAATGTAAGAAAGGGGCTTCTTAAGGTGCCTAGCAGAAAATAAACACTAAAAGGAAGTAGTGGCGATGATATTGGTACTGGTAGTGATAGCAGAGGGACACCCTGTTTGGGGAAGCCACAGGTAGGAGACCTGGGAACTGATCCCAGCTGTCCCGTCTTGTCTAAGGAAAACACCAACTGAGGTTGCCTGGGAAATGCTGTGATCTGTCTGGGAGAATCGTCCTCCCTGGGCCTGGATCCAGACATCTCCAAGCGCAAATGTACCACGAGAGGTTTTTCCGGTAGTGAGCTGGTGCTTACCTGGTGTTGAGTGGACTTGGTGGTGGAGCTGGGGCTGTGCTGATTGATTTTCCCGGGGCCCAGTTTTTCCAGCTAAGGGATAAGAATCACCAGAGCCAAGGAACATAGTGCGCCTCACATGAAAACCTCTGTGTGGAAACGCAGCAAAGTCCTCAGTCTTGCAAACCATTCCAAGGAGCCTCACCAGCCCACACCTGTGTAAGCAGCCTGGCATCAGGCCTGGGGCCAGCAGCAGCTGGCTCTCTTGATTCTCTGATCTTATTGATCACATCACTTTATTTCATTAACTGGATCATCAAATCCAGTTAATTAACATGGTGGGATTTTCTTGCAGCCATACTGATGGGGACTGTTGGCTGTCAGGAAGGGTGACAGGAAGTCAGAACAGCACAGCCACTCTTCCTATGGGCTGTGTGCAGGGAAGAAAGCGAGGGTATTCCTGGCCTTCTGACGGACATGAGAAATCTGTTATCGAAGGCTCTGCATTTTTAACAAACTCTCCAGGCTCAGCTGCTCCAGCAGCCTGAGCACTACTGCCTTAAGTTATTATTATTATCATCGTCATCCTAGGTGAGCAGTAAATATTTATTACATAAGGACTTGCTTATCCCACAAGTACTTACTGCTTGCCCACTGCAAGACTAATGTCAGTGACAGCCAAAGGTACCTGGGCGGTGCCAGGCTCTTCTGTTCACCAGAACCCACCCTCGATGGTAGATATTGTCACCTCTGTTTTATAGATGCAGAGGTCGAGAAAAGTCATCCTGTCTGAAGTTGTACATAATGCTTGCAAGAGATGGAGTAGGGAGATCTAAACTTGGGGAGATGGCATCAGGGTCTGCACTCTGACTCACTGTGCTAAGGGCCCAGGGTTGTGCTCAAGGGATAGCATAATGACCAGGGTTGCTGCTTTTAGGGAGCTCCAAGCCCTACAGGGAAGGGATGCCTGCTGCCCACTTGGTCCTGCCTACTCTGCCTGCAGCCTGCTTCCCCAACGCTGGCTGTCTCCCCTATCCACGACTGCTGTGCCCACACCAGGATGCCAGGTGTCTCACTATGTGGCCCAGCCTGTCCTTAAACGCTTGCCCATCCATGAGGGAGTGTTGCAGGGCCCCACAGCTAGCAGATGCTCCTCTATTAAAAGTCCAGTGAATGAGAGGAGTAAACATTGTAAGGGAAGAGAGCAAAATGACTCATTCTCCCTGTGGAGGTGGTGAGGTGTTAATGTTTCAGTCCCCTTAGGTTGTCATTTACAATGATTGCAGACAACGACATAGGGACAATTCAACATGCACTCGGGAGAAAGCTTGAGTTGGCTCCTCGGTTTGCAGCCAGACAACCCTAACCCAACTCAGGCAGGAGGGGTGGCCATCAGTGGGTGTCACCTGCATGGGTGTCGAGTTTCCTCCTCCAAACTAATCCTGATGCCCAGATAATGCGGGGTGAATGAGTGAGTTGATGTGATGGATATTTAGGTCTCTGCGGTGACCCTGGGGGCAGCCCAAATGCCTGGGGGCGATTTCTGGTTTAAAAATATTGCTGTGCTATTTCTACACTTCTAATCTGCTAGCGATTTGGAGTCTGTTTTATGAAACACAGTGTCAGGGTGGTGCTCAATGTTAAACGGTGGAGAAGATTAAATAGGTTTAAGTCTAGGCAACTGTCACATGACAGCCGAGCCCATAACTCTCATTTTCTATTAAAAATCCATGCCCACCTTTGACCAGCAGAAGCTTTGCTGTTGATCTGAATGTTTCTTTTTTTATTTATGAAGTGTGCGCTCCTCCTCTTGCTTCCCTCTGTGGATGTGCTTGGCTCTCCCTGCACAGAAAAGAAAGAGCTGCAGGGAGTGAGTGTGATTTAGCGGGGAGTCTGGGTCTCCTGCCTGGGACTTTGCTTTCCAAATTGGGACTGCCTTGGAGGGAAAGGTGAAGTAAAAACCTCCCAAGACCCCGGGCTTGCAACTTCTCAGTGCTGTGGTAGCAAAACTTGACAGCACAGCCAGATAGGCCTCTGTTAAGTCTGGCTTCATCTCTTTTTCTTTCTTTCTTTCTTTTTTTTTTCCTTCCCCATTTCCTCTCCTTCTCTCCCCTCCTCTACTCTTTCACCTCTTTTTGTTTTCCTCTTCTTTCCTTTTTCTCTCCCTTCCTCTGCCCTTCTCTCTCCCTCCTTCCTTCTTTTTTCTTTCTTTCTTTCTTTC
>PVJA010002140.1:0-111833 GCA_004027025.1 Myocastor coypus | reverse complement strand
AAAAAAAAAAAAAAAAAAAAAAAAAAAAAAAAAAAAAAAAAAAAAAAAAAAAAAAAAAAAAAAAAAAAAAAAAAAAAAAAAAAAAAAAAAAAAAAAAAAAAAAAAAAAAAAAAAAAAAAAAAAAAAAAAAAAAAAAAAAAAAAAAAAAAAAAAAAAAAAAAAAAAAAAAGAGCCTAGTACAGAATAAGAGTGATGTGGAAAAATCTGTTCATGATTTGAAAGTAAAGAGAAAGTTTCCTAACAGCAAACACACAAAAAAACATGAGTCATCAGTGAAAGATTAATAAATTAAACTATAATGAAATTTAACACTAGTATATCTCAAAGGACACTATTAAAAAGCAAGAACATCACATTCAGGTACAGCAGTGCATAAAGCAAACCTAGTTATGCAGAAGGTCAAGGATGAAGACCACAAGTTAGGTCCTAGCTTGAGTAATATAGTGAGACTCAGTTTAGAAAAAAAAAAGAAACCAAACAGAAAAAAAAAAGGCGACAAACAAAAAGTGGAAAAGTCAAAGTATCAATGGAAAACATTTATCGATCCAAGGAATGATAAAGATTTTCTGTCCAGAATATTTAAATCATTCCGGGGCCCGACAGGATGGCTCAGTGGTCTAAAGCCCTGCTTGGGAAAGCTTGGGTGGCTTCGGGGACCACAGTTCGATCCCCGGCTCCACATGCTGTACCAGCCCTGCCCTCCGGGCGGGCTGAGCCAGCCATAAAAATGAGTGAATAAACAAACAAAGGTTGTGAAACAAGAAAAAAATAAATAAATAAAATTTAAAAAAAAAAATATTTAAATCATTCCTATAAATCTTTAAGGAAAAGACAAACAATAGGTAAGGAAAAGAGTTGGGTAAAAGGTATGATGCACTTTAAGAGGAAATCCAAACATCCAATAAACAACTTTTATAAAAGCAGCCAAGTTCCCAGGGAATCATGGAAGTACCATTAGAAACAAAACACCATTCCTCAATTACCAATAACTGCTTTAAGGGCCAGCTAAATAGTTCGGCGGATTAAAGCACCTGCAAGCGGGCACAGAGGTTAGGGGTTTGATCTCTGGGCCTGCTGTGCCAGCTGCACCCCCAGGTCATGCTGAGACTGCAGTTGAGATTGGTCATGGTGGTGCACGCTTGTAATCCTTGCTCTTGGGACGCTGTAAACAGGTGGATCACTATGAGTCTGATCTAGTAGTAAGACCCTGAATACCCTCTAGATTCTTCCCTGAAGTACAAAAAGAAAAAAAAAAAGGAAGAAAAGAAAGAAATATCTGCTTTAAAAAATTGTTAAAGTGCACTAATAGCATTAGGAAGAGTATGAAACAATAGGCCACAGAATGGTTCCACTCTGGCAGGAATGTAAATTTCAGTGACCAGGGAGAACATTCTAGCAAGAGCCAATATATTCGAAGATAAATGTTTAAAGTGACCCAAAATTCTCCTTTGAAGAATAGGCCCCAGGTAACTCTCCTAGGCAATGCTAATCCTTTTTCAGAGATAAGTTACTAAAAATTCCCTGAAGCTGAAAATCAGCTCTCCTTGGCAAATGAAGGAAAGACATAGGCTAAAAGTGCAATGAAATGGCCACTTGACACCTCAAGGTCTTTATAGAGGACTCTAACGCCCTGCTCTTAAGCACTCACTGCAGTGGTTCTCAGAAAGTATAAGACACTTAACAATGACTGTGAACTTGATTTTAAATAGAGAGCAATCACACCCAATCATGTTCTGTGTCTTCCGTAGCCACTCAGTACCTGTCAACAGATAGGATAGAAATGGGTTTAATTCCCAAGGGTAAAATATCCTAAGACTGGTTCTATACATTGCTAATTATGATCCATCTGAGTGTTTTGCCCTAACAAATTTTAATCAGTATGAAATGATGGTGTAAAATACCATCATATCTTCAGTGTAAAAGCTGCACCTCAGCTGAGAATACTTAATAGAACTGAGTTTTCAAGAGTAATAATAATAATAAAAATGCTCAGCTTTTGACATGGAATACTTAGAGACGGGTAATTTGGGTTCCACTTTTTATAGCCAGAATGGATTAATTATTCTTTCCACTTTATAGCAAGAAAGAGAGGAAAGGTAACTGCAAAAGGTATGGTAGGCAAGGTTTCCAACAAAGGGCTGATCTTTTGTCTGTTGCTTTTAGTGGCTCCCGGTATGACCTACTAAAGGTATACCCTCAGCCCCAAAAAAGGGAAAAGAAACTATAGCTTTGTATTCCCAACTCATGTATCTTTGCCTGAAATCTTGCATTCAATTTCAGTGTAATATGAAGAGGCCTATTCTTTTACAAAAAGTTCCCTCTTCCCACCAGGCTTGTTTGTTATTTTATGTGTTTCTGCATCATTTGAAGACTTTGCTTTGATCTGCATTCCTCCTGGATGTGGGGTTTCCTTTTCAGCTACCAAAAGGAAAGCTGGTTTGTTTGAAAATCTGTTTATTTGAATTTTTTTTTTTTTTTTTTACTAGCCTAAAGTTCCTATCTTTATCAGGATGTGCAGAGATCTGTCTGCCAGGCCCAGACAGCAACAGTTTTCCCTAAGGAAAAGGCAACTTGGAAATAATACAACTTGCCCATTTGTGTTTGGGCTATGCTGGGAAAGAGGCTTTAGGGGTTTCAGTTCAAAACATAAGAGAAGTGATTTTTTCCTAGATATATCTAATCAGCAGTGGCTCTTTCATGTTCAGACTGAGAAAAAATTGTTTCCTTTCTCATTAATTCTCAGTTAAGAAGTTTCTCAGCAAGCACAAGTTTACTTGTGTGTAGAACCAACAGTCTCTGTATCTACTGGCAAAATTCTGCACCCTCTGCGGGGTTCTACAACAAGGTAGACTGCTCTCCCTGGCTGGCTACGCCATTATTACGTAGCCCTAGGAAAAAAGTCAGATCACATAAAAGTGACTACATTTTCATGTCTTTCTGTCTGTTTTCAGAATATTTTAATTTTAAAAGAAAAGCCTGTGTGTGTGTGTGTGTGTGTGTGTGTGTGTGTGTGTGTGTGTGTGTATGTGTGTGTGTGTGTTATTGGGGATTGGACTCAGGGCCTTCACACTGAGCTATACTTTCAGTCCTTTTTAATTTTTCCTTTAAAACAACATCTTGCTAAGTCACTAAGTTGTCCAGGCTAGCTAGGTTCCAACTCACAATCCTCCTGCCTCAGCCTTCCAGCTAGGATTACAGCTGCACACCTGGTTGAGCCAAGTCGGCTCGTGATCTGGGAATGTCTGCTGTGATGCCTTTAGCTTCGCAGGTCTAGCCATCAGAATGGCACAATGAAAAGTGCTGAGCACATCAGAGGTCCTTGGGGCAGTGGTGCCACAGCAGTGTGGTTGTGTGATTACTGAGGCCTTCAGTGGTATGTGTGAGGCACACTGGTCATGACCCACCATCTGCATCAGAAGGCACACCACCAGGATCAGATAATTGTATTCCTTGTGTATGCCTCAGGGATGCAGTGAATATTACTTGTTGATTATGGTCTTGGGCCCCTTACACCAACACCACAGTCTACTACTTATTGTCTATAAGCGACATTGGCTCTGAACCAACATTTCTTCCTAGAACAGTTCCTAAGACTGAAGCCATCTATAGACAAAACATAGGGAGGAAATAAAAGGACTCTTCAAGTGGGGATGACAGGAGACATTCTCCCACATCCTCCCCACGCCTCTTAGAGAAACAGGATGTTTTCCCCAAGGACCTTACAAGACAGTCAACCTCCAGGGACAGCACTGGCCAGAACCTGCTCTCTGGAGGGTGAGCCAGAAGGATTCAACCTGGGAATGCAAACAAACTTAGGAAAACAATAGGCAGGACCAGGAAGGAATGGGAATTATTGTCTGTTTTTAATAGAATCCTGCCTTGAAATTGCAGCTTTGCTCTAGGAAAAAAAAAAAAATCACAGTTTTCTTTAAAGACACACATGAACAGTTTCTAACTTCAAAAGATAGAGATCAAATTTAACTCCAGTTGTTGCTCAAGAAATACCCCTTTTGTGAAGACACTTGGCCTCCCTTAATTTAGGCTGCCTTAGAACAGGGGTGGGTCCATAGTAGACTGGTTAAGTGAGGCCAGTGTACCCTGGGGCTTTTGGCTAGCAGAGCAATTACAGACCTCAAACAGGAGTTAAGGTGGACTTATTTACACCAAACTCTAGCCACTGATTTCTCAGCTCAGCCATTCAGCAGAAAATCTTGGAGTCTACAGAAAGCAACACAACTTTATACTGGGTTTAGTAACCAGACTCTCAAAATACACATGCCAAATTTAAAAAAAAAAAAAAGGACTGTTGTGAACTTGCTTTGTTTTGGACAAACATTCAGATTATACATTGCTCCTTTAAAAAGACATCTGTACACTTTATAAATGCTACTTGTGAGACCCGAAAAGACAGTGAGTTAGGGTCAAAGCAAACTGAAAATTTCATCCTGGCAGATAAAGAAGAAACAAAAGGAACTCTTGTGGAAAGTTTTAGTTTTGAGATGTAAACATCAAAGGAAGCTCAGCAGAGTGGACAAGATTCTCAGAAAGATCATTAGGAGGAGATTTTCTTCCTCCTCAAAAATCCCTAGGTGCAAAATCAAAAGCATGTAATCCCAGCACTTTGGGAGGATGAGGCAGGAGCCTGGAAATTCTGAACTCAACCTGAGCAATTTGATGATTTAGAGTCCCTGTTTCAAACATATTTTAAAAATTTAAAAAGAGTTGAGAATGTAGCACATAGCAAAGGTCCTGGATTCAGTCCCCAGTACAGAAAAATAAAATGGCATGCACACTTAAATCTCACAAACTTCTCATATCTGACCTCTGTCTTACATCTCATAGTACATGTGCTTAGATGGGATGGAGTGAGCACTGACGGGGTCAACATCACTCACACTGCCTCCCACATCATCTCCAAAACAACCAACCACTGAGTCCTACTGATAAAGTTCTCCTGAGAAACGGCAACAATCTCAATAGCATCCCCTAGAGAATTTACAACTGCTCCATCTGTTCTCTAGGAGATAAGTCCACACTCAAGTATCCAGCACTTGAGGAGTAGCAGAGACAAGGTCAAGTCTCCCTAGTGTATGCACCTGAGTCCACCAGCAGCACCTAGAAGCTCCATGCCTAGTAAATCCTCTCCCTACCCCCAAAACTTGCTGAGTGCCACTGGAGGAGGACACAATCTGTACAACAGCTCCTCAAGGTGATTCGCATGCCTACTTAATATGACAAGTGAGAGGGATTTCAGGAAAGCTTCTAGCATCTCTAGGGAGAGGTCAGCCTGGAAGAACTTGGTGAAATGAAGGAAGGATACTCTCACAGGGTAGTAGATGAGTGCCTGTGTCCCTGCTCACAGTGAGAGAGGGTGGAAATCACCTGTGTCTCTAATGCTATTAACCAACAAGTCATGTTACTTTTGATCTTTGGATGAATACTGCCCAGGCTTCTCATTTTCCCAAGGCACTATGAAGGAAGAGCAGGTTTCAGGGCCAGAAAACTAAAGAGGAGCCTGGAATAAGATCAAGCCCTTCACCACCTCCTCAATCTGAGACTATGTTGACTTCGATGCTTTCAGCTTCCTGTTCAACAGTATTACATATGACTGCCAAGTGCAAAGTCTCAAAGGCACCTACAGTGCCAGGGCGTCACTCAGGAATCCTTTTTCTGCTCTCTCAACTCACTTCTCTGTCCCAGGTGTACTCACTCAAGCCCAGGCATCAGCTCTGTCCATGATCTTAGCCTCCCCTGTACCTTAGTCACACCTCATGCAAGAGTCTCTGTTCTCCTACCCTAGATGTTTCTATCCCAACTCAAAGTCAACCCAACAAACTTTTAATTGATATACATATACATATATATACATATATATACATATATATGTATGTGTGTATATATATATATATATATATATATATATATATATTTTTTTTACTGGTTAAATTAACTTCTTCCTAAATAAATGAAACTACTCAGAGCACAAATGGACTAATCATTTTTTTTTTCGTAAGAGTGCCTTTGTCTCTGGTTTCTACATTTAGAAAGCATATTTTTATTTCCTATTTTGTTCATGCCAAATATACCTTACCCATTTTTTCCTTCACAGACATCCCTTAATTGAGGTCAGGTCTCTGGGCCCTGTCAACAATCACAGTGATTTAAAGCACCTGCAAGCAGGCACAGGGGCCAGGATTTCAATCCCCGGGCCTGTTGTGCTGGTCCTGTCCCCGGGGTGCGTGCTGAGAAGGCAATTGAGACTGGGCATGGTGGCACACACCTCTAATGCCAGCTCTTGGGAGGCTGTAAACAGGAGGATCACTGAGTTTGATCTAGGAGTGAGACCCTGAACACCCTGTAGACCCTTCCAAATACAGGAAAAAAATCATGTGATAATAAGGATGATAATATTGTGGCAGGTGAAACCATATAGACAGCTTAACATGTTTAGCATGCTAAGCACCTTATATACATCATTTAATTTTCCCAACCACCCTATAAGAAAGGTATTGTTACTTTTTTCTACTCTGGAGATGAAGAAACAAGCTTGGAAAAATTAGGTCACTTGCAAAAGATTGTGGAGCTAATCAATAGCAGAGCTGGGAATTTTTACCCAGTTGTCTCTGATTTTTAATCTTTAGTCCTATATCTGTAAGAAAAACATAAATATGAAAGCAACTTTAACTTACTAAGCCCTGTCCACAAGAAGCACATTTTTCTGTAAACTCTACTACTCTTTCTGTTTTTTCCACTGTCCAGGCTTGTTGGTCCCCATTGGTAGGGGGCAATGTGACATTAGCTTCGGTTTCTCTCTCAGCACAACTCGAGATTCTAGTGTGATTGTACATCCTCAAGCTTTGTCTTGCCTGACATTCCCAGGCCACAGCACCGTCAGCTGAGGCCTCTGTGAAAGGGAAACTTCTGGTAATGTAATAAATTTATTCACTGGTTGAACCCAAGATTTCTTCAAATAAAGCTGTGGCTTTCAACCTTCGCTACATCCTGGAAGATTTAAACAGTCTCTGTGCCCAAGATGCAACCTAGGCCAATTGAACACACCTCTCTTGGGGTGGGGCTCAGGTACCAATAATTTTCCAAGTTTCCCAGGTGATTCCAATGTGTAGCTAAGGTTGTACATGATGACTATACATTTAATATTCCAGGTAAGTTTTTCATCTGCTCTGTGACTACAAAGCCTACCAAGATATTTTACATTAGTGTTTTTCTTGTGTCTGCCTATATTTAGTAGAAGTTTAATAAATACTGCCTACCATGGGATTGGGATTTTCATGAGTTTCTTATAAGAATTTTCCTTACAAAAAAATCACCCTTAATTAGCCACCTGGGATCATTTATTCTCTAAATACTCCTTGGATCCTGAAACAAGCTAGAAGGAATTTATTCCTTGAAGTATGGATGAAACTTTTGATATTTTTCTGGAACTTTGGTAACTATGAAAGTCTTATGGGGAGTCTTCTCAGCTTGGTAAGACTTGAGGTCTACAGGCATGTGCTAATGGTGCATATCATTAACTTCTAGAATAAACAAGAGTAGGTTTAATGTCCACAACATCTTTTTGTTTTGTTTTGTTTTGTTTTGTCAGGATGGGGGTTCACACTCAGGACCCTGCACTTGCCAGGCAGGCACTTGTGCCACGGAACTATCTCCCTGGCCCTACCCACAACATCTTATGGCCATTTTTCTTGAACTTACAACAATCAACAAGATCTCACAGGAGAGAGGTCTAAAATATGCTACCCTGATTAGCAATAAGATTATTGCTAATTCCAGTTTTCTTCTGGAATGTTTAAAATGTAAAAAATCTCATAGATCCTTAGAGGAAATGATATATAGATAGACTACTGAACCCTCCTAAACTATCCCCACTTGTTTCTGCTTTTTGACTATCTTTTCAGAAGAGATCGTGCAGCAAAGGAAAATCTAAGTGTTACTTGTAATTACGCATGTGAGCTTCTGGATTAGGGAAATGCGGGCTTGTTGAATAGAATGCCAAATTACACAACACCTCTCATCTGCTTTCCAACCTAGGAATTAAGCCCAGGTTTACCTAGGCTGGCTACACTTCAGGGAGAGAGTGCGAAGAGGATTTTCTGCAGGATTAAATGATATGAATAGCTTTCAGGTTTCCCCTGGGGGCAGAGCTGGGGGCGGTGTGCTGTTATAGCAGCTGTTTGGAGAAGAGAATAAAGGATTTGCAGGAGCTTTGTGACTTGCTGTATCTGCTGAGGATTGATCTGAGAGCTTTTCTTAGCCTCCATTTTGGACAGGGGCTTCTTTTGAAAGTCATTATCTGACAACAAAGCCTAACCCTGGAGGAAGGGTGTTGTTTGGGGGTTGCACACTGTACACTTTCCGGGGAGATAGGTGGGCTCCAAACTCCTCCAATTTGGAGGCACATGGACCTGAGCACATGAGTCAAAAGCCTGGGAGGGGCCAGGAAAGTGAACCCAGCCTCTCTGGATTTCTTAGACCTCTGAACTTGGCCTTTCCTAAATGGCTCCTGCTGAGACAGGTCCTCAGGGAGGACCCTGAAGGGAAAGGTGTCCTGGCCTGATGGTGTGTGTGTTGAGGACCTGGGGGGAACAGGTGGCTCATGCTGCTTGGAAAGACTTACTCATCCATTGCACGCTCTCAGGAAGAATGCAAAATGGTGCAGGAGCTCTGGAAAACAGTTCAGCAGTTTCCTACAGTCAAGCATCACTTCCCTTATGATCCAGCAATCCCACTTCATTATGTTTGTGCAAGAATGTGTCTACACGCACTTCTGGTAGCTCTATTCATAACCAGTAAGGTATGAAACAACCCAAACGTCTCTTAGTGGGGAAGATTCATAAAATGTGGTACATCCTGTGTTGTAATACCATTCATACAGAAAAAGGAATCGAACTATTAATATATGGATGAATCAAGAATGTATTATGTTAAGTGAAGGAAGCTAGATTCGAAAGGATGCATACTGGTTGGTTCTCCTTCTATAACATTCTAGAAAGGGCAGTTATAGGACATAGAGGAAGGGGTTGAGTTCCACAGGTTAGCATGCCAAGATTCAGTGGTTATGGGAATACTTTTTGTCTTGATTATGGTGGTGATTATAGGACTATATGTCTTTTTTCCTCATTATGAAGTTTGGGTCATGGTGATACTCCTATCTTGACCTTTCTAGTACTGAGATTACAGGCATGTACCACCACACCTGATTCTGGGGCCAGCCAGCATAGTGCGCCTGAGGTTCCTGGGCCAGCATGGCATGCAGGACTGGGGATCAAACTTGAGACCTTGTGCTTGCCAAGCAGGATCTTATGCCACCAAAGCTATGGTCCTGAGCCAGGACCATATGTCTTTGTTAAGGCTCACAAAACAGTACACCCTGAAGAGTAAATTTCACTGTCTATAAAGAGGATAAATCCAGGATGTCATTAAAGATATGAAGAGGGATTTATAGAACTCCTGGCCCTTCTAGCTGCTTTCACTATAATTTCACTGTAATTTTGTTGTAGTAACCAGAAGAACAGGACCATCACATGCTTCTATAGTTGGTGGACAGCTAGCCATAGTACTAGAGGCAGGTGACCCTAGTAGCTGCCTTCTTTCAGAACATATGAGGTTAGAGACTCTTGATATTTGATCCTTCAAATTGCATCACCTGGGAACTTGTTAGAAATGTAAATTCTAGAGTCCTACCTCATATTTAGTAAGATATGTGGTGGAACCTTACAACCTATAGTTTAACAATCCTTCTTGGTGATTCCAATATATCAGTAATGCCAAACCCTGTAATTTCAGCCTTCAGCAAAGACTGGCTATAAAGACATAATATTTAAAGAGGTGAAAACATGCCTAGTTTGGTTATCATACATACTGCCAGAAATTTACAGGTGATTCATTCAATGAATTCGTACAGCAACTAGCAATAGCATTCCAGGTATAAAACAGACATGAATCCAGGTTCTACTAACAGAATGAAATCTTCTCAAGTTTTGTTCTATTCATTGCAGTCATCACTAGTCATTGGTTGGTTAATCAAAAAACAGTGACTAACAGTAGAATTATAAAACATGATGCAAAAGGTTTTAGCTTAACATAAAACCTATGAAAGGATATTATTTGTCCATCTTTGATGTAAACCACAAAGATTTTATGTTGCCAAAATTTTAGCCTATCACATCTATACACATCATGTTATATTTCTCAGCCTTTAGGTTACTTAGAAAGCGTAATGAATGCAGAATCCTATTTCTCATTTTCATATTGTTTAAAGCTGCCTTGTGCATATTCATGACATAAGAATTTAATATTAGCTACTCATTTTCACCAAGCTATGTTCAACTTGGAGTGCACAGAAGTAACATCTTTCTTATACACCCACATTTCACCAGTTTTTGTAATATTGCCTTAAATGATGTAATTATAATAACAAGTACAACTGGAATCTACAGGTTTGAGAACCCACCCAACTGACTATTGGAAAGTGTAACATTCCACCCTCCATGCAAAAGAATTGCACAAGCTCAGGGTAACTTGGTCTACTAGCTACCAGAGTGCTCTGCTGTGGGGAATGCTTAGTATTTATTAAAGAACAGGGAATGTTGGTCAATCTAGTGATTCTAGTCAGTAGACTGAATAGAAGCTGCCAAAACTGTCAGTATTTCAAGGAGTCTGCAGGTAATTTTTTAAAGATAACCTGGAACAGATATAAGATTATTTCTGTTAAAAATACTTTAACTCACACGTTGGCTTCTCAAATGGAGGTTGTAAGGTTTGGTTACCCTAAGATCCATGTAGCTCACAGAAGTTTACTAGTGGTAATTACCATCAATTAAATGATTGCAAGTAAACATTTAGTGGCCTTATTTGTGTTTTTAACATTTCCCCAACAGAGGCTGGGTCAGTTACCTATTGGGATAATAGTGCTGCACAACTGCACAACATACCAGCCCCAAACTTGACTGAAAGGAATCAAACATTATTTTGCACAAGTCTATGGATTGGCTGGGAGACTCTGCTGATCCGAACCTAACAGGCTGGTTTCAGCTGGACTTGCTCATTCACTGAGGTCTGTGGTCAGCTAATAGGTCAACTAGAGGGTGACTGGTCAGTGCTTATTTGGCTGAGATTATTAATGTAAAATTATTTCATAACTGCTACCTAAGAAAAGACTATCCCCATTTTTTTTTTTTTTTTAATCTTTTTGAGACAGGGTCTCGCTGTACAGTTCAGGCTGGCCTTCAGCTCAGTTTTGTAGCCCAGGCTGGTCTCGAACTCTCACAGATCCTCCTGCCTCAGCCTCCCGAGTGCTGGGATTACAGGCGTGCACCACCACACCTGGCTCTATCCCCATTTTTTGATAAAGTTAAGTCAGGGCTTTTCAGACCTTAATGTACATGCAAATCACCTGGGGATCCTAACACAAGCGATCTGGGACAAAGGCTGGAGATTTTTTTTTTTTTAAGAATTTTTTATTTTATTTATTTATTTCTTGTTTCAGAACCTTTGTTTGTTTATTCACTCATTTTTATGGCCAGCTCAGCCTGCCCCGAGGGCAGGGCTGGTGCAGCATGTGGTGTCAGGGATCGAATCCCGGTCCCTGAAGCCACCTAAGCTTTCCCAAGCAGGCACTTTAGACCACTGAGCCATCCCGCTGGGCCTCAAGGCTGGAGATTTTTAATGTCCATTGAGCCTACAGGTGTTGTCAAAATCACTGTTCTTTAGACCACACTTAGAAAAGCAAGGGTCAGAGTGTAACAAGACCAAGGCTATAGCTGGGTGTGGTGGTGCACACCTGTAATCCCAGTACTCAGGAGGCTGAGGCAGGAGGATTGGTGCAAGTTCGAGACCAGCCTGGGCTACAAAAGTGAGCTCAAGGCCAGCCTGAACTGCATAGGGAGACCCTGTCTCAAAAAGACAAAAACGAAACAAAACAAAAAAGACCGAGGCTATGATAACCTCTATGTCATTTAGAGTCACTTGCTGAAGTTCTTAGGAAATGACTCTGCTCAATGTCCCATTGAGGACAGGGCAGCTTCTTCTCTCCTTTGCTGTTGGCAATGGCCTTGAGCAGTTTTTGTTCAACTATCTTCCCAAAAGGGGTCTCATTCTAGTTATGTGGTTTTTTAAAAAATATATTCTGTACAGGCATTCACTATGCAGCTCAGATTCACAGTGGTGGTGCTGGGGACTTGAACTCCAGTTCCTGTGTTTGTATTCTCTTGTTATGTTAAGAAAACAAAATTTGTCTTTTGATTGAGTCAAAAATCAAATCCCTTGTAACCCCATCCATTGAGCCTTATCTACCATTTGCAGCATTTTGCATCAGCCTTTCCAATGCCACAGTGACCATCACTGTGTAGAACTTCTTTAAATAGATCCTCCAATTTCTTTAACAGCTCTGCTTAAAGGTCTAATCTTTAGACCTTTCCCTGCCCTTTTCTGGACATGACCCAGTTAGTTGGTCAATATTATTCTTAAAAGTGGTGCCTAGTAAACACCCAATTAAAGACAGGGTCTTAAAGACATAATTGCACACTTGTAATAGTACCACTATTCACAGTAGGCAAAGATAAACTCAAGAGTCCATCAACAAGTGAACAAACGAAAAGTGACCTAAATATATAATGGAACTCAGCCTTAGAAAGAGAGTCAACACATGCTACAACATAGATGAATGTGGCAGTCACTATGCTAGATGTATTTAAGCAATCACCAAAAAAAAGAGACACATTACAGTAGTTTCAGTTTTGCAAGATAGAAAGTTCTAGAGAGTCTTGCATAACAAAATACATATACGAAACGCTATTAAACTGAAAAATGGTAAGGTAAGTTTTATGGTATGTGTCCTTTACCACATTTTCGAAAGATAGTCCCAGAGCTGAAAAGAGCCCTCAGCTGTATTAAGGTTAGTGTAGGATACGCAAGCGCTATGGTTTTTCTCTCATTGCCAAGCTCCAACATTTCTCAAAATGCAGCCTCCGACTGAGCCCAACATTTCTCAAAATGCAGCCTCTGACTGAGCCCTACCTTTCTTAGCAGCCAAACAGCACTCTTAAGGCTTATTACATGTGTGGTCTAATAAAGATTCAGAGCCCCCTTTCCCATGAATTTTGGCCAAACCACGGTGAAATAGCATAGCTAACTTCTCTACCTTTTATCTGGTTTTTCAATGCATAAAGTATTCATCTATCAGAAATCAAACTTTCTGGTTCATAGTCATTCTTAGTTTCCTGTGCCTTACCTTTACACACTTCCAGAATAAAGTCTTTGCTAGTGCTCTAAAATCCTCTCAGACTCATGCTGTTATAAATCTGTGATAAACTTAATTATGATTAATATCTAAAGATATGGAAATTTATATCACGCTGAAAATTCTGTGCTGAAGCTAACATTTCTTTATCCTCTAAAAACTCTTAGTCTGAGACAATAAAATTAACTATTTCCCTTTCAAATGAAAACTTAAACAGGAGCATTGTAATCACTCACTTTCTGTGCTCCTTATTCCTTTGAACTATTTGCTTGCAAACACTAAGCGCAAGCAAGATGAAAAGGTGCACACAGAGCACACTGAGTTGTGATACTTTCCAAATCCAACCTGTTCCTGGAAGCTTAATTTCCAGTATCTTTTAGGAGATGAACAAGCTTGTAAGAGCTCAGTCACACTTCACAATTATAGAAAATTGGTTGCATTTAAATCGCTCAACGGTACAAATGGACTAATTAGTTAGTTTGTTTGTTTAAAGAACAGTTATAGCAGAATTGCTATGGCTCAAGTCATTCAGGTATCATCCACAAAGCAGACATCAGCACCGTGAAAAGGAATGCAGATGAGTCGTTTCTAGTGGTTTCGAGGATGCCAATTTAACAGCTACTCACACCTGAGATTTTCCATTTTCAAAAAATGCCCACCTATACAAAAAGAATTTTATAAGCGAGACCACGGCTCCTCACCCCATAGCTCCAGTTGAACTGTAAAAAGTCACAAATATTTGGTCTTAACTCAAAAAGTAAAATGAAGATATTAACCCTATGGTTGCTAGATTTTTGTTATCTTGGGTTTTTGGTGACTTCTATAATTGATTTGTTAAAGGAGATGTGGGCAAATTACTGTGAGAGTGACTGTGACACAGAAGTGGGGTAGGGTGGGCAAAATTATAAATATTTGAGCTCAAGGCAAAACCAAAGCAATGTTTAAATTGAGCCATAGAAAATTACTTTTGATAATACAAGAAATTCACGGATTTGGTTTAAAAAAAATAATTCAGGTTCTTTGTCTATGTAAAATAAAGCTTTGTCTTTTTTTTTTTTTTTTTTTTTTTTTAACTAAATAAACTTGTGGTGCAGAGTTACCATAGGAGCTGTCATTTTAACCTAATCTTTAATGTCTCATTTGTAACCCACAGGGTTTTTTGTTTTGTTTTGTTTTTTTATATTTCAGGACTATAGGGTCTAAGGGTCTCACTACATAGATCAGACTCGTAGTGATCACCCTGTGTTTAGCCTCCCAGGAGCTGGATTACAGGCTGTGCCACCATACCCCTTTTAAGCATGAGATTCTTGTGATTTGTATTCTGCCATATATTGTTTTTGCCAGTTATAGACCTTCACATAAAAAAAATCCATGTAAGTTAGAGTCTGTGCATCTGGCTTATTTCACAGCATGATTTAAAAAAAAAAAATTGTCTTGCCACCGACAAGAGTGGTTCTTAATCACTATTGATTAGCTGATTTTTATCAGTCTTGATTAACCAGAGATTTCAGCTGATTCCGTGATTTTTGAATACAGACAAGTAGAATGGCTCTTCTTAATCCCTTTGGGAGTTCAAGACTAGTTGTTGAAGACTCAGTAAAGAAAGGACAAATTTTTTGGATAAAGAGAATGAAGGATGGATTCCCCACCACCCCCTCCCAAACTGGGGATTGAACTCAGGCCCTTGCGCTTGCCAGGCAAGGCTTGTTAGATTTTGTTTGTTTGTTTGTTTGTTTAACTGAAAGAACAAAGTTAACCAATGATGGCTATAATTTGAGCATGTGCCATGGGCCAAACAGTAACTGGCCAGGAGCCTCTCCTTTTCTCTCAAGTATGCATATGATGCCTGAGTAGCACTTTTCACAGAACATTTTCAGGGACATTTGCTTATAGTTAGAAGGTGAGGCTCAAAGGCAGCTAAGGCACAGTGGGGGAATCTCCAAGTTTGAGCCTTCAGCCACAGTTCCTCATTCCCTGGGGTGAGGGCTGAGGAAGTGGCAGACAGAGCTTCCGCTCCAGGGCCACTGCCCTCAGGTGACTGGCTTTCTGGGAGAGTCCCAACTCTGGAAGAGCCCCAACTGAAATTTTTCAAAAGAATCCCCTACTGCCCGCAATTCCCTCCTCTAAAAGGGGTTCCCAGGCTCAGAAAGGGCGAGGAACTCCATGAGAACGTGATAATTTTGTACTTCAGTGTTTAGAGTATCACCTACCCTCATTAATCCTATCAGAAACCTAGCCTCTTTCCTGCTCCTCATCCGGGCTCCATCCCTGGTGGCCTGGAGTGGCCCTGGCTCACCTGGTGCCCAGAGCCTACCAGAGGTACCTGCCTTTCTGGGCTAAACTAGGTGGCTCCACGGAAGCTTCAAGACAGAAGAGACTCCTTGGGTGGGTGGGATACAGGGCACAGAATTAAAAGAGTTTCAAAGTGCAGACCTTGAATGTCAACTTTTCATGCTTTTTGTTCCACACCATTAGGAAGCACCGCAACTGGGAGACTGGGGAGTAGAAAGTGTGGGGGGCTGGTATTTATATAAACTTTGGCCAGAAAAGTCAGGATTACTAGTTATTGGATACCTTGCATGTTGCGTAATCTGGGGATGGGGCACTAGAACCTGCAGCATGGGGCAAGTCTCAGGTCGCTGCTGCCTCCACTAGCTAGTAAGACCAGTTGTGAGCCGTTCTGTTCTTGGCTACCTCCCTCCCCAAATACGGATTTTCTCATGAATGACCAAGATGGGGCCTATTTTCATTAAGAAAGTATCTTTTGCAGGTGTGGTTTCTGAGTTGTTCCAATGCATAGATTCCTAAGCCAACCTTGGTAGTTTTGAGGCAGTGTAAAGAGATCAGTTAGCTGCTTTTATCCTCTAGAATATCTGGCACTGAAAAGATCACTCATAGTTTAGCTTCTCACGAAATGCAGTAACACCTGCCTTTTCGTGCACTAACTTGGCACAGTCTAGGAGGGCTAGAGCCCCAAAGGCATATGAATAGCCACGCTTTTTTGCAGGGCATAACTAATATGAGGGCTAAACCTCTGCCCACCCCTCATGTCTATTTTCTTACAAATCTCCCCCCTTAAACCACCGCTGGCTGAGAGGCTTCAGCTGGCCGGCGTATTTCCTTTGACTTTGGTTATGAGCAGGGATGCCGCGGAAGGTCAGCCTCAAGGCGGAAAATGGCATCAGTTTCCACGCCACCCTAGAGAGGTCGGGCTGGGCAGCGGGAAGCATGGTGCAATGGTCCTTTCCAGGCCCACCTCTTGCCACCCAGAGAGGGGCTTGGAGGCCGCCTACAGGTGCAATCCTAGCACTGCGGCCCGGGCTGCAGAAGACCCCCAACCTCGGGGTTCACCTTTCCCAAGCCCGGCCCGGCCCCGGCGTGCCAGCCGCCCTAGCCCCCGCCTGGCTTGGCGAGGAAGCTGGGAGCCCTCCGACGCTCTGCAGACTTGGATTCGGCAGGGGTGGCGCGCGGCCGAGGCTTTCCCTCGAATCTGCGGCGAGCCTGGCTCCGGGAAACTTTTGCAAAGTTCCCAGCAATATCTGCCCAGCTTGCCTCCGGCGGGCTACCAGACGGCGGCAAGCGCGCCCGCCTTGCCGCCGCCAGCCCAGCGCTCGGCGCAGCTGCTCGCTCTAGCCGGGAAGCAGGGCCGGGCTCCCGGCGGGCGCGCCCTCCTCCCGGGCGAGCGCCGTAGCTGACGCCCGCGGCGTGCAAGGCGGAAGCGGCCGGCTCAGGCTATGCCCGAGCGTCTACACCTAGAGTCGGGAGTCCGGGCCTAGAGGGGCATCTCGCGCTCTCCCTTCCCACCCTCCCGCCCGCACACACGAGGGTGGGGGTCTGCGTGTGGCCCGGGACGCCTCGGCCAAGCCGCGCAACCACCAGCCTGGTCCCTTCCAAGTTCTTTGCAGCACGCCCCGTCAATCCGGAGCGAAGGGGCGTGTCGCGAGAGGACACGCCCCTCATGAATATTAATAAACGCGCATGCGCCTTGCCAGGCGTGCTGGGTAGAGGTGGCCAGCCCGGACCGCGGCTCCCAGACGGGCTCTCCAGGTCCCTTTCCGAGAGCCAGGCGGGCACGCGTCGTTGTGCTACCTGCAGCCGGCCCGCAAGCTCGCTCGGATTTTTTTCCTACCCTCCCTCCCCCTTTCCATGCAGCTGACCTGAAAGGAAATAAAAGGCTGCGCATAATCATAATAATAAAAGAAGGGGAGCGCGAGAGAAGGAAAGAAAGCCAGGAGGTGAAGAGGAGGGGGAGCGTCTCAAAGAAGCGATCAGAATAATAAAAGGAGGCTGGGCTCTTTGCCTTCTGGAACGGGCCGCTCTTGAAAGAGCTTTTGAAAAGTGGTGTTGTTTTCCAGTCGTGCATGCTCCAATCGGTGGAGTATATTAGAGCCAGGACGCGGCGGCCGCAGGGGCAGCGGCGACGGTGGCACAGGCGAGAGCTCCAGCGTCCGCAGCAGCGGCGGCGGCGGCGGCGTCCCGAGTGCCCGCGGCACGCGGCGCAGTGATGCGGTCTCCACGGGCGCGCGGCCGGCTCGGGCGCCCCCTGAGCCTCCTGCTCGCCCTGCTCTGCGTTCTGAGAGCCAAGGTAGGAGCCTCGCCGTTTCTTCTCAAGACCGACCTTCTTCTCTTCCTTTCCCTTCTCTTCTCTTTCCTCCCCTCCCCTCCTCGCGGCGCCCGAGACGCTGGTGCTCGGCTGCCGGCCCTGCGCCCCAGTGGCTACACCTGGGCGCTGGAGCACCAAGTCCTCCTTGAAGAGCCCCCGGCCTCCGAAGGGTGACCTCTCCTGGACGGACCGAGCGCTTTCGCTCCGCTCGCGCCTCCCGGGTTTCCAACCTATGCCATCGTATGATTTTTTTTTTTTTTTTTTTTTCTTGCACTTCAGCCCCTCGGTCACGCACAATCCTTGAACCTAGTTTTGTCAATTTTTTTTTCCTTTGGCGCATGCCGAGGACTCGTCGAGGGGAGTCGCCACCTCCACCCTTGCAGCCGGCAGTTTTCTCCTGTACTGACCTTCTGCCTTCCTCACCCGCAGGTGTGCGGGGCCTCGGGTCAGTTTGAGTTGGAGATCCTGTCCATGCAGAACGCAAACGGAGAGCTGCAGAACGGGAACTGTTGTGGCGGCGCCCGGAGCCCAGGGGACCGCAAGTGCTCCCGCAATGAGTGTGACACGTACTTCAAAGTGTGCCTCAAGGAGTATCAGTCCCGAGTCACGGCCGGGGGGCCCTGTAGCTTCGGCTCGGGGTCTACGCCTGTCATCGGGGGAAACACTTTCAACCTCAAGGCCAGCCGCGGCAATGACCGAAATCGCATCGTCCTGCCTTTCAGTTTCGCCTGGCCGGTGAGTGGCCGCCCTGGAGGGAGCCGACGGCGCCTCTTGCCGGTGCCTGCCACATTCCACAACGGGGGTGGGGGTGGGAGGCTAAAGGGTCTGGGTTTGAAATGCGGCACTAAACCGGGAGGGTTTTTGGGGGTGAGGGGGCAGTCGGAGACCCAAGACTGTATAGTTGAGACTTATGCAGAACAAGACCGGGTGGGCACCCTTCTCCCTCCGTGTTATCTGCTGTAGCACTCAGAAGTGGGGACCCCTGAAGTCACTGCGGAGATTGAAAAGCTTCCAGGCAGGCAGCTTAAACTCGCAACTTGAAGGCCTTGACATAAGCTCCTCGCCCCCGCGGCCCCGCCAGGAGGTCATTGTAGGTGATCGTTTTGCTTAACCAATTAAACCTGGTGCGCCTTGGAAGACAACTTCTCCAAGTTCTGGCTTGCGAGTGCTGTCCAAATTGGTACCCTCCCCTTTCCCGAGAGCGGCCCAGAGGGCGGGTGTGTCCTTCCTGGAGGGTGTGGGGGGAGTCGGCTTCCCGCCGCTCCCCGGGAGATTTTGTTGCGTGCTGGGTTAGTTCTAACTCCGCCAGGCTCAGTCTCCGGGCCGCGCCAGGGCTGTAAGCCCGGGAACCCCCGCCCCCTGCTGGCCTTTTCCTGCCCCCCCCCTCCGCCCCCGCGCGCTGCAGCCCTTGTGGCCTTGCTTCCAGCGGTTCCCGGGCTCCGGAACAGCTGTGTTTGCATACTTCCCGGGGAAGGGGGGCGCACGGCCCCGCGAGCCCTCCGGGGACCGTGCCAGGGCTTGGAAGGGGAGGCCTGCAGAAGGTGGTGTTTTGGGGTGCAAGTGCACGGACCCCTTTCTCCCCTCTGCCGTCTCAGGAGCAGCTCGAGGCCCTCCCTCGGTTGGCAGCCCGAGGCAAAGCCCTTGCAACATCCCAAAATGGGTGGTAGGAAGATGGGTGCGATTGCAGAAGGGGAGGAAAGGGAAATGTTGGGGGTGTGCCCGCCGTCCGGGAGGCGTGACGCCCTGTCAGGCCTGGGGCTTGGCCTGTGCTGAGAGGGTGGGTGGTGGAGGGGGAGCTCTTGCCCCAGGATTGCTTTCCGCCACGTGCTCAGATGGGGCGCTCTGCTGCCTCCTATCAGCAGGCCTGGGCTGTGATCCCCAGCTCCCTAAGGGGAGAGTGCCTGGCAGGGTCTCTGCGGGGAGCTCTTCAAGTCCACGTTCGCAGAGGTTGGCATGACAAAGTCCCTTGTGCCCAGGATAAGACAAGACAGTTGCCAGAAACATGACCTGAATAGTTTTTGTATTTTTCTTAACTGGCCACTGAAGTTTTCTTAGGATCTGAGGACTTGTGCTTGTTGTGGGATTTCATTCTTACAAAGAGCGTTTGTCTTATTTGTTAATCCCCTCTTAGGGAGAACTTTAAGCTAAGGGGGTTGGCCACCTTTAAACCTGGCAGTGCCCAGGCTGCCAGTGAGGCCAGCCTGCCCTTGAGCTCTGTGTCTGAAGTTTAAGGGAGGGGGCCTGCAGGTGGTTCCACCCTCTGAGGAGGATCAGTCTCCAGGCCCCTTGCTTTTCACAAGACCATAAAAGGAATCTTATTAGTGGTGTGGAAAAGCAGCAGGCCTGGCTGAGGTTCCTTTTGGAGAACAGGGTCAGAGGAGGGCTTGGAGGAAAAGAGGAAGGCTTGCTCCCCAGCTGGCTGGTAGAAAGGCCCTAGGAGGTGTGCCGGTCTACTTCTGACACCTGGCAGGAGTCCTTAAAGGAGAAGGAGCGGAAATGGTTTGAGAGGGCTGGGCCTGCGATTGATCCCCTAGTGCTCAGGTACCTTCCGGCCTTGAGTGTCACTAACCACGAAGTAACCCTGGGCTTTTTTAGAATGGGGGAAAACTGACAGGGAATGCTAGGAGTGTGGTTTTTGAAGTTAGTCCAAATGTGTGTATCGCTCATAAACAAGTCTCCACCCTGCTACCCTAAAAAAGGCTTTCTGTGAAACAAACTTTATTTCCCAAGAGAAACTAGAGTTTAGGTATATTGTTTTAGTTTATTTTCCTAAATGTGGTTGGAGAAACACTGTGGTCTGCATCTTTCAAGGATGACTCCCCGGTGAGTGTAAGCTAGCAGTTAGCTCTTCACCATGCAAGCGAAGTAGACTGCAGGGCTTTTCCCAGCTAGGCAGTTCAGAAGTAGCTTTTTGAAAAACTCATTTGTAGCACTGCGAGTGCAGCTCACAAAGGCCTTTCCTAGCATGTGCACTGTGAACTCAAAAATAAAGCAAAAAAAAAAAAATCCCTGGCTAGGTAATAACTGAACATTCAAGGGGCAATGGGATATATACTAAAAAAAAAAAATTCTGGAGACCACCTTGTACTCCCAGCCCCCTAAGCTGCCAACTTCCTGGCTGCTAACTTCTAGGTGGCATAGTTGTCATCTGTGTGAATGAATCCTCATTTTTATAAGCCTGGAAGAGCTGTGGGTGGGGAGCGAGGCAGGTCAGTAGAGAAGGTCATGTAATTCATGTCTTCTGTTTGGAATTATGACCCCAGTCCTAACTGTTCATCTTCTAGAGAGGAAGAGGAAGAAATGATTTGGTTAGATATGAAATACAATCCACATTCCAGTGTGCATGTGAGCTGCTTTGCAGAAGTGGGCTAGCCTCGCCTACCGTGTCAGATCCGATTACAGCCCACTTTTATCCACTGTTGTGTTCTGGAGATTTTCACCAGTGGCTTCTAATGGCCCTGTTGTCTCTGCTGTGAGAGGCTTGGTTTGAAGCAACTAGCCTGATTATGATCCTCACATTGGCAGTTTGAGTGATAAGAACATCATTATGTGAGGTAATTGGTTTGAACAAGAAATGATTTGGGAATAGCTATTTATAAATTGCTGAAATGGTTAATTTGCACCTCCCAAAATGAGTGCTAAATCCCAGTGCCTGCTTATTAAAAATGCATTAGTGTAATTACTCCTTTTTGGGAACCCTAGAACCCCAGTTAGGTGTGTGATTGCATTGCTGTTCCTAGAATGAAATGGATCTACAGAAACTTTAGGGGGAAATAACTGGGCTATCTGGCTGCTTAGATTCTTATGTATGTATGTATATATATATATATATATATATATATATATATATATATATATAATACATATATATATATTACTAAGGTTGCTGTGATCCACTTGCTTTTTTAGGAAAACTCAATGAAATGTGGTATTTGCATACTAGAAAGAGGTCAGCTTTGGACCCTTTCATATTTAAGACCTGTGTGACTCCTTGTCAAGGGTTTTGGTAAATTGGCCACCACAGTGTTAATCACAGTATAATTGACAAGTCCTTGCTTTGGTGCTCCCTGCTGTCTTTCTCAGTGCCCAAGCCTTTGCCTGTGGGGTGTAACTTGAAGGCAGAGGAGTGGGATTCTCATTTGAGTGGGCTCTTTTCTGCAGCCAGTATTTGCAAGCTGCATGTGTGGTCTGTATGTGCAATGTGTGTGTATGTGTGTGTATGTACTCAGTGCTAGGGATTTTGTGGAGAAAACACCCTTGACTCTTAAGACATCTACTCAAATTAAAGTGATGGGATGATGGGTATTGTGAAACTGGGCCACTTGGAACAAAGTGGAACTGTGCTAGCTTTGAAAGGGCTCTGTGAAGTACCTGTAGAATGCTTGCTTCCCAGATGGGATTCCTGTTTCAGGTACTTGGTTTCTAATACTATTTCTTCTCTTGCAGGTTTAACCTTCTGTGTTTTCTTCCTCCTTGTTGTCTTGTTTCTTAGCAACTTATTCAAACCTCCAGTACTTACATGAGTTTGCAATCCACCAGCTCCACACCCATCCTTCTACAGGGACTTAAATGTTTGTAGAAAGTGGTGCTATTTTCTATTCAACTGCTGGTGCTGGTTAAAGCAGAGATGCACCAGCAACCTACAAGCTGCTAACCCTCAGCAAAGCAGCACTCTGAATGCTGCCTTGAATCTTATACCAAATAGTGGTGCATTCAGGGAGCTTTGGCATAGAAGGCACGTGGGAAATCTAGTATGGAGAAAAAACGTTGTTCATAAAAAAGGAACAGAGCTAATGAAACTAGGAGTCCTCGCGTTCTTGATTTGAAAGTAGGAATGCAAACAGAAGGCTTTAGCTAGAGTTCATAAAGCAGCCATTGGCTCCATTGTACAAGGGCCAAAATCAGTCCCAATGTCAGGCTTTCAAGATTAGTGACAGCATAAGACTGTAATCTCTGGACATGCATACAATTAACTTCATAATCCATAAAAACAAATATGCCTCAGAATTCTACCTGGGTAAACTGCTAGAGGTATTACCCCCATTTAGGGTCCAGATTATTGGGACCCTGCTCGGTTATAGTTTTTAAATTTTTTAAAGCAAATAAAATTAATCTCCCTGAGGACTGGCATATAACTCAGTAGTACAGTGCCTGGCTGGCAAGCACAAGGTTGTGAGTTGATTCCTGGTACTCCCCCAAAATTAATCTTCTCTACCAGTTGTTGAAATATCAAATATCGGTGAAGAAATGTGGATGGTGAAGATTGTAGAATGGTGACGGACATGACAGGGATTCCTGGATTCAGAAGTGTCCCATTTTTGCTGAGTTTTGGGCTGTGAATTCCTGATGGTTTTTGATCCTTCCATAGATCACCACAGCCCTATGGTCCTGACTTTTATGATATTGCTGGTATCATGATGCAGCGCATGTGCAGGAAAGAAATCCCAGGTGGTTCCCAGTGGTTAAAAGGGGTATGCAAATAGTTGAACATCCAGTCCTCTACCAGCTCAGCCCAGTTTTTATGTGCTTTCAGTAAATAAGTAGAAAGCCTTCTTGTTTGGGCTTGCTCTGTGTGAACCGGACCGTTGTGCTTGGCTGGCTTCTCGGTATTCTATCTATTAACCTCACCACCCTTTTGTAACTGGTGCATTTAATTATCAGTGGGATGCCTTTCAAACAGGTAAGGGTAATGATGGGAAAAGCGTAGGGGCCCCTCATTGAGTCAAATCTGGATATGAGCTCTGGGGCAGCTTGAAAAGCCTTTGAGGTGGGCTTTGATGAGAAAATCACCTCTTGTAACCAGATCAGACTCTATTGACATGTCAAAGCCAGCAGACTTGATTGCTTTCTAGGACCGGAGCCTTCACCTTCATGCAGAGAGATGGCCTTTCTTCATCTCTCTTCTCACCAGAGCCCCATGATAATGTGATCGTGTGAGAATGTGTGTGCCCATACGTGGACTCTGAAACTTTTGTGTGTGTGTTATATTTTATAACGAGTATTTTATACTCTGGCCACCCAGACTCAAGCAGGACAATAGAGTTGGCCCAACTGACTGAATGAGGATTACAGAGAAGAATGGGGCCTCTCCAAAAATACTGCTAATACAGGACAAGTGACAGGAAGCAACAGTTGAGTCAGCAGAGCTCAGGGCTCCAACAGACCCGGGACTGACTGGCACACACAATGGCCGCATTGGCATACCGGGCCTCCCCAGGATGTGTGAGCCTCCGGCCGGCCCGCTTGTCACAGCAGCCTAGGCTTCTGGATGCCACTCGCGTGCTGTTTGGATGGCGGTTTGTTTGTGTCCGTCAGCTTGGCAGGAGGGGAGGCAGCCGCTTCTCAGGGCTTGGTTTGGCTACCACCGTTGCCAGGAAAAGGAAGCTCCCAGCTGCCAACACAATTACCTTTGTTTCTTACATCCCCCTTTCTTAATGTGGCAATTAAGTGTTTACTGCTCTGCCCAGTGCCAAGGTAACCGCGGTAGTGGGGCAGGACGCAGCACAGCCCTTGAGCAGCTGCCCAAGTGTGGCAGGCAGGCTGGAGGAGGTGCTGGTACCCTGGCCCGTGGGGATGGGGAGACCCGGTGGCCCTGGCATGCCTTGAAAGCTTTGATGCCCAGATTCTCCTCCAGCTGAAACTGCACAGAGATTTCCCCAAGTCATTTTGAAAGCTGCCAAGTCCCCTCCAGTGCAGAAGTGTGGGCTCAGTCCTCCTGTTGACCATTGTCCTTGGGCCTAGAGCTGGGCAGGGGTGGAGTGAGGCACTTTGAAAATCCACAGTAAAGATCTTCTAACTCCCATCTGTACTGTATTTATTGCCGTGTCTTTGTTTTAAGGTGGGGGGACAAGGATGAAGTGCAGGTAGGTGATGCTGCTTAAACAGTGTCTTAGATTTAGAGTTTAAAACCAAGAGAAACCCGGCTATGTCTTTCTCTTGTTTAAATTTGGGTATGAATTTAAGACTAAACATTTGCCTGTCCAATCCCCATGTAGACTTTGGGGACTTGGTCTCTGTTGGGGCACAGATTTTCAGTGGTCAGCCAGGTAGGACTTGATCTTTGTAACACTGCTGCTTTGAGGCCCTGTGCTCACTTTGATGGCATGAGGTGCCATGCCACTATCATGCCGTGTCCACAATCTGGTTCTTGGTGTCTGGATGCATAGTCAGGGATGTACAGAGGTCAGGCGTGGGCCTGGGAAAAATTAAGTTCCCTACCAAGTAATAATCATTGCTAAATTATCTTGATTGTTGATCTATCATGTGGGGATGGAGTGGGAGGTAAGAATGCCTTCTAATAGGAGCCTTGGAGGGAACCCTTTTTTCTAAAGGCTGGGCACCTATGCTTTGGGAGACCTGCCTCAGAAACTAAGGCCGTCTCTGAAACCAGGCGAAGCTGCAGGCTTGTGACTGTCACTGCAGCCCCTTGCCTCAAACCCCCTCCGCCTCCTACAGGGAAGGTGCTAGTAGAAAATTATGACACCAGGCTGCTGGATCTGTGGGTACCATTCTTTCCCCTCAAGGTGGGGTTGTGTTGGTCAGCAGCCTTAGACATGACGGTACGCATGAAAGACTGCTTAGTCTTCTAAAGGCTTATGCAAGACTCAAGGGTGCCTTCCACCGTTGTGTTCACAGATAACACTACCATGCCAGCTCAGTCCCAGGCGCCTTCCCTTGCAGTGGTGTTTGCAGGTGTCGTGTGTTTAGTGCTTGTGCAAGTCCGTCAGAACTCTCGGTATCAATGCATTTAATCAGGGGATTAATTACAGCAATATTGTTCAAGTGAAGGATGTGGGCCTCAACGTGACGGGCAAATGAAGGGCTTAATTATACAGAATCAGTCAGGTATCTGGCCTCATTTCGACTTGGCCCTCGCCTCCAATCAGGAGAGGAATATAATTTCTTGCTGCTCCTTGGGAAGAGTCCTATAATTTGTAGGAAGTCCTAGGAAACTTAAAGAGGTTGTAAATAAGGTGTGACTTTCACTAATAAAATATTAACAAGGACAACAATGTGTTTGGACCTCTGGCCACTAACAGGAGCAGGCTGGGTTTGTGCCCTGGCTTGCCTGGCTTTGCTTTGCTTTTGTGAGCGTTTTCCCACAGTTATCAGTGAACGAAATGAAATCCTACTCTGCTCTGAGTATGAAGCATATTTCGGCTGGAGTCCAAGGCATGGTCTATCAGTAGATATTTTTGTATTCAAAAAGGACCTGCTGTGTCACTGTGAGAGCAGTCAGCTTGCCCTGAGTTATGAATGAAACTTTTTCCTCTGCCTTTTTGCCTTCAGCACATTGGTATCTTCCCTTGGCTTGCAGCAGAGTGCTTCTGGTGACCCAGTATTATTTAATCCACCTAGGTGACTATTTTCCAGTGCACTGCGCTCCTGCTGGCAAAACAGAGGTACCATAAATGGGTTCATGTTCTTTTTCTTGCCACCTGCTTGGGATGGATTTCTCCTGCCTAAGATAGGTTTATTGAAACTTTTAGCCTTTTGTAAGACTGACCTCATGGTAAATTGCGAATGAAGATTTGAGTAAAAGTGAGAATTTGCTAATAGCATGGGTTTAAGGGAGGTGGAGCTGAGATAAGCATGGAAGATAAAAAGTGCCTTCAGTATAATAGTTGGCTGGCATCTTGCCAGCATCTAGGGAATTTGTTTAGTTAATGGTCTCTGATTATTCCTGGAATGTTGGACCTTATTGACAGATAAGTTCATCAATAAATACAGTCCACAGGAGTGCACTGATTTCTCCCTTTGTACTTTCTTCCCCACCTGCCCCTTAAGGCACCACCCAAGTGAGGTTGCCTTCTTTGTCTTCCTGAGTCTCCTTGCACCTACCCCCTCCTGTTTCCTAGGGTTACCTGATACTTGTGGGAGCTGGGATGGTCTCACACAGACAGGGCTTTCAAAGGGTTTCTGAAAAGGAAAGGGGGGGGCCTCTCTGGGGACTGCCCCACCAGGGTCCAAAGTGTAACCTTAGCAATACCCCCTTAGTACAAATATCTTGGTAGGTTAGCTTAAAGTAAATTCTTTGTCTGGCTTTTTTTCTCATGCACTAGGGTTGGGGTCTGGAAAGTTTTGGAAAACTCAATGCTAAGTGCCCTCATATAGGGAGGGGGCATTTCCTGCCCAGGACTCTGGGCTGTCTGCACGGGTGGTGACCCCTGTGGACACTTGCCAAGTGAAAGGAGTTGCCAGTCAGCCTGAGGAAAGTGATGAAGAGAGGAGAGAGGAGAAAAGTTGGTCTGGATTTAAACACCCAAGGCTTCAGGTGCTGTGTGATAAAGTTTTCATTTTGCCTTTCTGGCTTGATTTAGCTTGGGTGTATAGGGAGACCAAGACAACTGGTCCCCATTGCTGAGATGCTAATTTTGCTTCTCTGTGTTGCAGAGGTCCTACACTTTGCTGGTGGAGGCGTGGGATTCCAGTAATGACACTCTCCGTAAGTATCACACCAGTACACTCCACTACCTCTAAATGCTTGTGGAAGTGTGGCTCTGTCAGTGCTGTCTGGCTCCTGAGTTCTCCCCTTCTCTGCCCTACATCACCCCAACCCCTGGACCTGCTGTGCAGTTGGTTCCTTAACTTCCCTTAGAACTTCAGCTTGGAATATTAAGTAGGCAGAACAGACGCCCAGTTAACTCAGTCCCTGAATAAGGCTCTAGATTATCTCTGGGTAGAGATCTTAATGGTTTTACAACTTTAAAACCTTGTAGAATGCTAAAGGATCAAAGTAGTGACTTTTTAAAAGTCCATTTAAACTTTAAGTGAGCATTTAATCTCTCATCGGAAAGATAAGGCCACAAAGGTGGCTGAGCTCTAAAGACCGACCTTGAATTTCACTTGGTGGGCAGGTGAGCTTCTAGCCCCTCAGAGTTTCCCACACTGCACACCACAGACCTTCCATTGAAGTGGAATTTCAGAGCTCTGCAGTGCTGACCTGCCTTGTCCCCTTCTGAAAGATGGCTCTGTGTTCAGTGCAGGTTGCTTTTCAGGATGGCAAAGGGGAGGGTTTACATGGCGAGGCCATTGAGGGCCTCTGTTGCCTTATAGCCTTATACAGTTGTTGTGCTCTTTAATTCTCTCTGGACAACATGCTTGTCTTTGCAAGCAAAAGCAGCGAGTTACCTTTTTGCCAGGGGAGACCCTGCTGCTGTCATTGAAAAACCTGATTCATGGTTCACACAGGAGCAACAGTGGAGGCAGCCTCTTGTCTTTGCCTTCTGTCCCTGGAAAGTCTCCTGCTTTTACTTCTATGCCTTACTCGCCCTTTCTTGTGTGGTTGCTACTCACATCTTTCTACCTTCTCTCCATTTGCTTTTTTTTACTTCATCCTAAGGGGGCTAAGTGCCCAGCATGGGCACTGTGGGGGCTGGGCAGATGGTTAGTGGGAAGGTGCCAGTGTGACTGCCTTGCTAGGCCCCTTGAGGCTGTGGTGCCCTCACTAAGCCCTCTAGTACCAAAGGCACCTGGCCACTTGGGGCCCTCCTTCTGTCATGGTGTCTAGACTGCAGCTCTTTGGATATCTTTCCTGCTCATAGGGAGTGTGTGGAAGTCCAGGCTCAGAGGTGTCCTTCCCACCAGCACTCCAGTCCCACAGTAAAAAGCATTTGCTTTGTCAGGGGAGGCCTGTCAGCCTTAGCTGTGGCTGATACCAGCCAGAGACATAAATATGTTTGGTGTCCCCTGCCACCACCCAGCACTGAGGAGTATATACATGGTCATGTCACCATGACCTGCTTACAGGAGAAGCAGGAGGAAGAGGGGTTGGGGAGGCTGAGAAATGGGCTTTTGAGATATTCTGGTGCAGGTGTGATAGTAAAGTCCTGGAGTGAAGTACATATTTTTTGAGATTGATCCTGGCCTGTGATCAGAGCCATGTGATTAGGATACTTAGTAGGGACATGGGAGGGGACACCCTCATGTAAGACATATCTATATAGTCTTTCCTGGTCTTCCCCAGCTTGGATTTATGTGCCTGAGGTCCCCAGCCACAACTGCCCATAGTTTGTTTTCTAGGTTGTCCCATTTTGGGGTTCCAGAATATCTTATCTCTTGCTGGGGGTAACCAGTCCCTGAAAGGGGACAAAGAAGAGTGAGGTAAGACAAAATGCTTTAGACCAAAACAATTTTGTGGGGCATGGGGTTGCCATAGTACCAGGTTGCTCAGTGCAGCTCACTGGAACTCTAGGTTGAGCCGATTGGTGAGACATTGGGTGGGTTTGGTGAGGTAGTTTCTCTCCTTTCCCCTTTGCTTCTCTTCTGTGATGTGCCTCAAGGATTCTCAAATCAACACAAAACCAAACTTGAAATCTTTCTTACTAAGAACAGTCCCTTCAAGGTTCTTTTCGTGGTGACAGCACACAGTGACAGAAGCCAGACACCTGGAGAATCCCTTGTGGACCCCTTCTCCTTGGTATCTATGTGTATACCATGTCCAAGGTTTTAAAACCTCATCTCCATTTCTTCTTTACTATGTGCTCACATGTCCCCCATGTCACTGCTTACAACTGAACTTGTACAGTAGCTGCAGGGCTAACTGGTCTACCCTGTCTGCTCTGGTTCACTTCTAGTACTACTTTTATTCTTCTGTCACCTTTGATTTTTTTTTTTTTTTTTTAGCATCATCTTTGGTCGTTGTTCTTAGTTATGAAACCCAGCCACTCAGTAGTTTCTATTGCTCTTGGGATAAGTCCTTCCTTTCTCACAGAATCCTACATAGCCCATCCTTACCTTTTCGTTCTCATACATCATAATTGTAGCTTAGCTGTTTACCAGCCTGTTTTACCCTAAAGTGCATGCCATTTTTCTTCTGCCTTGGGGCCTTTACAAATTCTGTTTCCTCTGTATGGAATGTTTTATGCCCCTCAGTCTCTCATCCCCTCATGCCTCTCAGTGGAATGTATTCCATGAATGCAGAGCTGAGGAGGCCCAGTGGCCCTTTGGTACCCAACGAGTTGGAAACATCCTCGAGTGGGGATAGAATTTCTTCCCACATCAAGTGTTCAGGAAACCCAGGTACTGTTGATGTATTAAAACGGATTTCCTGAGGCTGACCCTCCTGCCACCAGTCCTCGAAAGTCCTTTCCATTACATTTCAGAACTGTAGTAAATAAAGGTCCAAGTTTTTCTTTCTCCACCAGAGCAAACAATTTCCGTTTACTGTAATGCTTAATTGGTGTGTAAACTTAAACAGGTGCATTTGAGACTAGTCTTCTTTCTTGTAGGCTAACTTTCACAGCTAGAGTTCATTTTTAGGTTTGTGGGTTGCCTGGTCCTGGGGTCCTTTATGTGCCCCTGCCTGTCCTGTGAGGTTGCTGTTGGTTCTTTGTAATGCATCTCTGTGTGGCAAAGATTGCAGGGAGATATGATGGCATTCTTTTTAGTGGCAATCTGAACTACCAAGTTAGCTGTTCCAGATTCACATAAATATTCCAGGCAAACTAGAAGTGCAGTTCAGCTAGCTGCATGGAGGAAGCCAGCAGGTGATTTGTTCTCTGCAACCTATACTGAGGAGAGCTTGTCACAGACATGCAGCTACCTGCTGCGGCAGGTGTGAAGTTTCTTTCTATGCCTAAGCAGTCGTCTACATAGCAGTGCCTTAAGGTGGGTAGACAGCATGCTGAGCTACTCAGAGTTGGGAGTCATCCCGCACCCTTAGGACTGTGCTAGATTCTTGTCTGAACTGTTTGTTGCTGTTACAGTCAGAGAGAAGCTAAATACTTTGAGCCATGGCTAGTGTGTGGTTCAGTGATTTCCTTATTAGACTCTTGTAACCGTGTTTTAAGAGCCCACTACACTGTTGAACTGAACTTACAGAACAGGTACACAGTTGGTGAAGAATGGCTTTGTCATTCTTTGGTCTGTGTTTATTTATAAAAGCCAGTGAGTGAAAGGTTACCTGCAAATGCTCTGTGTGCTGGCATGAGCCTGCAGGTGTGCAGGCTTGTCCAGGGCTTGTCTTTCCCACGCGACACTGGGAAAGCCCAGAGGGAGCAAGCTGGGCTGCTAGTAGTGGAGCATGTGCATGAAGCTCCCTAGGCGCTCCTTCCCTGGTCACCTCCAGTACTTGCATAGCTTTTTCATGGAGCATAGGCCTGGGGCCCAGAGAAACAGTGGTGTGGGTGTGTAAGAATCACAAAGACACTGCAGGTAGGCCCTGATGCTGCCATCTCACCAAGGTGGCCTTGAATTTGACAAGGTGGTGAATGGTTGGCGCTGGCAGATATAAGAAAACAAACAGAACAGCAGCCTGGTGTTGTGGATTTGGGACTTGTTGCCTTTCACACCGGTCCCTTCCTCCTGGCACCCATGTTTGGAGCTGTTTTTCTGGCCCTCTTGTCTTAGCCTTGACTGTAAGTGATCTCGGGGAAGGGACCACTGTGTACTTTGCAAAGCTACTTAAACTCTAGCCCTTTATTTTTACTTTTTACTTTTTATTTGTTTGGTATAGGGTCTCACTAGGAAGCTCAGACTCTGAGACTCTGAGTGATCCTTCTGTGTCTGCTGTCCCAGAGTTGGGATTACAGGCATGTGCCACCAGGCCCTGCTTTGGAGCCAACACAGCACACCTGGGATTCTGGGGCTAATACAGCACTTGGTACCAAGGGTTGAGCTTGGGTCCTTGTGCCTGCCAGCCAGGCACTTAGACCACTGAGCTATCTCCGTAGCCCATCTAGGCCTTTATTAGTAGCAGTAAGTATTGTTGAAAGAGTATAGCTTAAGACAGAAGAGTACTTCCACCTACCTGTCTATAAGCGGGGTAGTTCTTTTCCCAAATACTTCTGAGCACAGCAGAGGTGAAACACATCAAGTTCCTGGTGGCTTAAATGGTGGTGTGCTTAGGATTTTTTTTAATTAAAAAAGTGTAACTTAATCTCCTTGCCTTTTAGTTAAGAGTTTGGAAATGGACAAAGCTTTTCTAAACAAGACACAAAACTAAATCCAGGAGCAGAACAGTTGCCAACCTTTATTTGCATAAAAAGATTAATTTACTTATGAGCAATATTCCATAAGAGACAGTCCACTATAATATATAAAGAGTTCCTTATAAATTGGTATGGCCAATAGTATGATTAAATGTTGCCAAAGGGCCGAGTGCAGAGGTGTATATCCCTATAGTGCCAAGTATTGAAGAAGCTGAGATGAGAGGATTTTAAGTTTGAGACCAGCCCGGGGATCTTTTAGCAACAACTTGTCTCATTTTAAGAGCTGATAGCTCAGTACTTCCTAGGTTTGCTATTAAAACTGAGAACATCAAGTTGCAGGGTACAGTTGGCAAGAGGGAGAAACAGACGCAGGCTGCAGGAACAAATGAGAATGGTTTGATAAATACCTGAAAGAGTGCTTGCCATCACTCCGGGACATCCCAGTTAAGGCAAGAAAAGTCTTTTTCTGTCAAAGATCAGAGAGCTTGTTGCTATCTGGTATTGATGCTGGTTCTAGGAACCAAGAGTTGCTTTGCTGGTGGAGGAAAAAGGACAAAACTTCTTGGGTGGATGAGGTGGGATTGTCCACCAACTGAACAGGCCAGCTGTATGTGTTCTGAGGCTCAGTGCTACAGGCACACATACATGGATGGGTGTGTTCAGCATGTGTGGTTTAGCTTTAAAAGTAGAGGTCTAAACCTGCATACCCATAGGTCAGGGACTAGGAGATGCACCAGGCATTTACTAAAAAGGGTATAATGTGGTAATGGTGTTGGCCTCCCTGGAAAGGGGAACTTTTTATTTTCTGCCCTTTTGTACAGCTATTTAAATTTTGTGTCGTATGCTCAGTTTTACTTTGTAAAAATGAGTTAAAATGATCAGGGCAGGAGACTGAGAATCTCATTGTGATATGTCTTTTTCTTTTTTTTTTTCCCTCTAGAACCCGACAGCATCATTGAAAAGGCATCTCACTCGGGCATGATCAACCCCAGCCGGCAGTGGCAGACCCTGAAACAGAACACAGGCGTTGCCCACTTTGAGTACCAGATCCGAGTGACCTGTGATGACTACTACTATGGCTTTGGTTGCAATAAGTTTTGCCGGCCCAGAGATGACTTTTTTGGACACTATGCCTGTGACCAGAATGGCAATAAAACATGCATGGAAGGCTGGATGGGCCCAGAGTGTAACAAAGGTGAGTGTACATGGACAGAGATACACTGGCTGTGTCAGTCCCCCTGGTCTACTGCTTTGAGTGTTGAGTTTAGACTCAGCAGCAGTCATTGGCAGGTGGCCATCTTGAGCAGGGCCAGTGTTTACCTGTCACCTAGGTCTAAAATATGAAGATGCTAAGCCTAGAGCTGCTGTCCCCATGCCCTGCGGAGCCCCTCTGCCAGCTGGTGTCCCCATCCCCCAGCTGCTGTGAGTGCTGGCTGTTAACAGCTCCCAGCTGCTCCTTCTCTGGGGAGTTGTCCTCTCCAAGGGGCCACTTGGGGCCAGTCCCTTGGGCTCGCAGTTCAGGGAGTGACAGAAGGGAGGGAGCTGGGCAGCCCCCTTTGCTTCATTGTTGGAGATTCACTCCTTAGGGCTGCCCCTGGGGTCCCCCGCTGGAGGCCACACCCAGGCTCAGCTCCTTCCCTTGCCCCATCTGCCTTTGTCCTGGACACCAGGCCCTTATGGCACCACCTCCAAGGAGCTGGGTGAACGGTGAAGTTCAGGTACTCACGCAGTGGCATCTGTGGGACCAGAATGTTGAGGGAAGAAAGAAGTTAGCCCTCCTGTTGTTATTGCAAGAGGGTGGTGCTCACTCAGGCAAGGACACACACACCCAGAGTTCTTTTCTATTTCCTGTCCTGACCTCTTTGACTTGAATTCAGTCATTCCTATTCCCAGCAATTTAGTGGGCAATTCTAGTTAGCCTTACACTGTTTCCTCATGAATAATAATAGACTCTGCATATCTTACATGATAAGTAGTAAATTCTTTTATGATAAAGTCAAATTTAAAAAAATGAATTTTAAGCAATGATGGATGGGTACAGTATGTTGGGGTTCCAGGGTACCTGGGAAGTACTGCTTTCTTCAATAATTGGAAAGTATTGGTTTAAACATTAAGCATTTCTGAAATTCCAGTGATAGTTGGAATTGATGGATAGATTTTAAATAGTTGTGTCCAAAAAGTCAGTAACAGTTACTTTAAAATCGCTTAGTTTTTTAAATGAGGGAAAGAATTCCTTTGTGTGGGTGCTCTGCAGGTGCCACCCGTCTTGGCCTCCAATTAGCCACCCAAATAAAGCCCGCTTGGTTGGCTCGAGTAGCCTGGGAGATTTTTGAAATCAGGCTTTTGGTGGAGAGGTTTTCTTTTGTGGGGGAGGGGCTGTGGCAGGGGCTCCACCAAGGATAGCCTGAAGGATGGCGTGGGAGGGATGGTGAAGAGGTTCTGCACCTCCTCCTCTTGGTGAAGGAGGGCAAGGGCCAGGCAGGCCCAGGGAGCTGGGAAGCTGCTGTTTAGGGGTGGGTGACCACATCATGTGACCAAATTTTGTGCCCCAAGCAGTATCATGTTTTCAGGATCTGCTAACGTGGCCTTGAAGCTTAAAGCTGCGTTTACTTGGCCCCTCCCATCTTTCTCTCCCTACAATGGGCCCGAGATGAGATCTCTTAAAATCATGGATTTTGCAGGCTTAGTGTACAAGGCCATTCTCAAGATGCTTGGCAGAGCAAGATGGAGGGCAGCATGCTAATGCCGTCTTCTCTGCTCCTTTACAGCTATTTGCCGACAGGGCTGTAGTCCAAAGCATGGATCTTGCAAAGTTCCGGGAAACTGCAGGTACAGGTCTTTTGTGATTTCCTTTATGTTTAAAAAGGACATTTCTTTTTTTTTTTTTTTTTTTGTCTTTTTGAGACAGGGTCTCACTATGCAGTTGAGGCTGGTCCTGCGCTCACTTTTGTAGCCCAGGCTGGTCTCGAACTCGCACCAATCCTCCTGCCTCAGCCTCCCAAGTGCTGGGATTACAGGCGTGAGCCACCACGCCCGGCCTCCTAAAAAGGACATTTCATGTAATGCAAGCAGAGGAACTAACTTGGTTGTGAATATCCCTTTTTTTATTGAAAGGATGAGAAAACTTTAAAAATCCTGATCCATAGTTTATTAAATTATCCTAGCTGTCTGGTGGAATGTGCACCACTTCTTTGGAGAAAAAAAAGAAACTTAGCCAGTGACTCTTATGTTAACTATTCTGTAAATTGATAACATGTTTTTATAATCCTCAAGTGCTAATGCACTGGATGGAGGGATGTGGCCGGGTTTCTTTGGGCTCTTCCTCCTCCTGCAGCTCCTCCTGCTCACCCTTCTCCTCTTATTTCCCCATTCCTCCTCCCTCCCCCTCCTCCCCATCCCCAGCCCCTCTCCCTCTCCCCATTCCTTCTCCTCCCCTTCTTCCTTTTTCCTTCTCTCCCTGCCCTCCCCCACTTTTCCCATCAATAGGCCAAAGTCCAGCATTCTTTAGAATGGGATTAGTACAGTCTCCTGCCCCTCTGCGGTGGGAGCCTGCTGGTGCTGAGAGGTTAATGGCTGCCCTGGAATCTTGTCAGTTGAGCCTGATGAATGTAGACTTTTGCTGCTAGCCTTTGAAGTCTGTTCTTTTATAGTCCAGAAACAATGCAGAAACCAAAGGGAGACCCTACCCCAAAAGCTTCAGGACGATGGTTTTGGGCACTTCTTGAAATGTATATTATGCCAATTTGAGAAAGTCTGGTTCCCGGAAATACTGTTGGAGTCTGGGGCATTTGGACAGTATCAGACACTTTTTTCTCCCTCCTCCCAAATGATAAGGATTAGAGGATTTAATATGACACTAAATGGATCCTTTGGGCTTGTCACCTTTGTCCCCAAAGCTGCTGTGACTTGAGCCAAGGAAGCTTAAGAAACAGTTCAAAACCAGTGCATCTCAAAGGAAGGTGGTATGTGGGGCTCTGACTAAAAAGGAGATTACATACCCTGGCTGGAGTGGGCTAAGGGCGTTTTGCATTATTTCTGGAAAGTGCATGGGGGTGCAGTTCTGTTGCTGACAGGACCGTATTTCTGGAACTGCTGTCCTACACCTCAGTACTAAAGTGCGATTCCCAGGATTAAGGAAGGGACTGTTAAAAGTACCCATTCCTGGCTGCCACCCATTCAGACCAAGAGCCCAGGTTTAGCCCAGGAGTCTGCACTGGACCAGCTTCCCTTCTGATCTTCCTCCCTTGCAACAGAACCCCTGAACTTAGGCTGAGGTGGGAGTCAAAGCAGCTGGAGGTAAAATTAAGAGCAGGTTGCCATAAAATGGAAATCTTGCTTTCTGCAAGGCTGAGTGGATTCACCCACAGCTGGTAGCTGACTGTGGTGTTGAACAGGGTTGCTGTCAAATGCCAAGCAGGAATCCACCTACTGCAGCACCTCTCCCTAATTAAAGGTGTTCTGGAGAAAGTAACAACAGCAGTGTGCCATTAGGGCCGTGCCATTAGGGCCTCGGAGCCTGCTTCCTGTTCAGATGAGTATCAGTGAGGCCAACGTGATTCGTGCTACTGTCATCAGAATAAACACTGCTGCACTGGGGAGGGCCCTTGGAGCCAGAACAACAGGCTTTGTTTTCAGAATTTAGCCCTTTCTCTTTCGAAGTCTCTCCTCCTACTCCCTGCCCAGACACGCACTGGTGCCCTTATTTACTTAAGGTGTGACTTTCCCACGCAGCATTTGCATAGTCTCCCAGTCCGGTTCCTTTGCCCTGCCTTGAAAGCGAATCAAAACAGAACCTTCCAGCTAAGGAAGTTCAGGTTGTATTCTGCTCCAGAAATAGTTGCATGGCAAATTACCAGTGAGTCCTCTTTTGGATTATGTACTGCACTGGCTGTTGTCTTCTCCCCCTGGACAGGAGCGCTTCGTTGATTTTTTGTTGTTGCTGTTGCTCCCAAGTAGATGCAGGTCCCTCTTCCTGGGTGCGCATGCCTGCTCTAGTGCGAGCCTGCCAATAACATCAAAGTTAATTATGAATCATCATATGAGGGAAGGCACTTCAATTTCTCATGAGAATCTTAATCATATATTATTAAACCAGGCTAACTTGGTGGATGCCTCTTTTGGGGTCAGTATTTTTATTTGTTTTCTTTTGAAGTCATCCATGGCCCCTTGTGGTTGCCTTTTCATGCTTAGGGATTGAGTGCTTGTTAATTAAGAGGTTAGGTTGGGTCCTCAGCTGGCTGTTCTTGCTTTTATTAGGTAAACTGAAGAGGTAGAGCCATCCTTAATTTGGAAGGATAAAGGAAGACAGAATATACTCTTGAGTCAATCCCTCTTGTTACCTTTCAGGCTAGGGCTGTTAGATAGAAGAGCTTCCCCACTTCTCTGACTCCAACTAACTTTGGTGTCTCCTTTTTATTAAAAAAGAAAAAAAAAAAAAAGTACCAGATGACTTTATTTTACTCCTTCAAATAGTCACTTGTCATTTAGGCCAAGGGTCTATTTTATCTAAACCAGAATCCTGTGTCTGATTAATATTAAGCCACACATTCTAGTGATTGTGCTTGGGTGTGCAGGGCTTGTTTTTGGAAGCTGGGACATGGTGGTTCCTCAGTATTCTTGGGTTAAGTTGATTCTTAGCCGTAGGTGATTGGCTATTAGCTAGATCCCTATAATTTTCCCATGACAAGGATTTGCTAGCTTGCCTCCAGCTCTCTGCAACTGGGAGGCTTTCCTGTGAGGAAGTTAAGGGAACATTTGTTTTCCAGAGTTAGAGCTGAGCAGCTTACTGAGTAGCTGGTTCTAATTGTGGCTTTTCCCAGGTCCTCTGAGATGATTGTGCAGGACCCACATTGGCTTTGTCATCTGGCGGGTTGGCAGTGTTGGTAGCCTCTCTCCCATCCCTTTTGTTAAAGCTTGATGTTTGAGAAGGCAGTTAAAGTTTCAGAAGGCTTGAAACTTGAGGGAAGAGTGGTGTGAGACCTTGCCCTTTCTATCCCTCAGGTGAAGGTATATGTTTGTGTTTTTGTTTGGGGATCAAAGGCACCATTTGGCCTCCAAACAGTCTGATGAACAGGTTGCTTATAAAAGAAACTCAACTCTCCCAAAACTAGATAAGCTAAGATGACCCTGTTTTCTTTTCCTTCTTTCTTTTTCTCTTTCTCTCCTTTTTTTTTTTTTTTTTTTTTTTTTTTGCTAAGTGAGAACCATATAAATTAACATGAGCAGCCCTGTAGTGGGTCCTAAATTATCTATGGACTGGGTTCCCCATGCCATAGTTGCTCTCCCCTCCCTCCCACTGTAGAGAGGGACTTAGCCGCGTTGCCCTGGCCTTTGCCTGCTGTTTGTCTTCTTTGTTAAGCTTCACTGTGCAGCGCTTTCCTGCTGCCCTCAGTGTCTTGTTGGTTTCTGTGCACTAGGGTCGTGGCTTGCAGCTGAGACAAAGCCCAGCAGAGCTGCAAGCACAGCGCTGGAGGAGACATTCGCAAAGCTATTGTCCCTGGCCAATCCTTTCCTTCTATGGTCTGTCTCAACTAGGTCCTGGGATTGATTTATTCCATGCCCCCACCCTTGGCTCATCAGGGAGCCTGAGAAGAGTGTGGCTTTGTGGAGGACACCCCACACCAGCCCCTCCCCAGACAGCCCTCCTTTTGTTGGAAGTCAGCCGGCAGGGGACACTGGCCCAACTGTGAAAATGTTTGTTTATAAGGAGCATGCTGGGGCGCCCCCTCCCAGGCTTGACCGTCTGCCATCCCTTCCCCACAACACAACAAATAGCCTGACCTTGTGGTCTGTGTGATCATGCAGAACCCCATGATGTTAGAAAGGCTGAATGTTGTGTGCTGTCTGTCTGCAGGTGCCAGTATGGCTGGCAAGGCCTGTACTGCGACAAGTGCATCCCGCACCCAGGATGTGTGCATGGCACCTGCACTGAGCCCTGGCAGTGCCTCTGTGAAACCAACTGGGGTGGCCAGCTGTGTGACAAAGGTAATGCCCTCCATGAGGAGACCCAGGTGGGGTGCCAGCCTGAGGTGGTAGGCAGTGCTGGTCTGAGTTTTGCTTTTACTCATTTATGCCATTTATAGTGGTGTTGGGGGTAGAACCCAGGGCTTCCAGCATGCTAGGTGAGCACACTACCTCTGAGCTACAGCCTGGCCCCTCTTTATCACTGTTCAGGGTGTTTTGCTCTGAATTTGACTTCTCATTTATGATATGGGAGTTATTTTATTCTGGTGTTACTTTTGAAAGAGGAATGAGATGAAAACTGTTAGATTAGGAATCCTTACTTTGGCCTCTGTGTGACTTTGGCGTCTGTGTTTTGGCAGATCTCAATTACTGTGGGACTCATCAGCCCTGTCTCAACGGGGGAACATGTAGCAACACAGGTCCTGACAAATACCAGTGTTCCTGCCCTGAGGGGTATTCAGGACTTAACTGTGAAATTGGTAAGTGGTCCAAGCTGGGTGAAATCCCTGTGCTCACTTTCTCTCTACATGCAGCTTGAAAGCATACACACAAGAATAGGTGTAGTAGTGCGTGCCTGTAATACCAGCACTTGGGAGACTGAAAACAGGAGGGAGGATCACTACAAGTCCAATGTGTGTAGTGAGACCCTGTACTAAATACATAAAATACCACACACACACTGCCCCAAGGAAATGTAAAAATAGCCTATAAAAAGCTTGTTATCTCAGGCCTTCTGTGGGTTTATCAAATCTCTTTGAATCCTTCAAGGTTTTTGGGTGATGCTAATTTACATAGGAATTCCTGGTCTCCAAGATGGGTTGGAATGCAGCTGGAGACAGCTTAGTGAAAAAGATGATCTCCTTTCTTCCTTGGGCACATTTATGGTCACATTTTTTTTTTTAATGTAATACTTTATTTCTCTGGTTTACATATGAAACCAACATCCTTCCTTCACAGCTCTGTAAGGAAGAAGATAATTCACTTATTTAATTTATAGTCCCAAACAGCTGGTTCCACAACAAAATAATTAATGTGCATACTTAGTAAAAACAGATACAATACAGAAATAAAATTGGCCATATATCCACTGTTCTGAAATATTCATTACTTCCACTTATAATTTAGCATATAATTGCTAAAATTGTGGTTACTAATTTATATTTATACAAAATAGAAATGCTCTGTGCATAGACTGGCACTCAGAAAAGTTTAAACGAGTTGGGCATGGTAGTGCACGGCTATAATCCCAGCACTTAGGAGGCTGAAGCAGAAGGGTCAGTGTGAGTTTGAGACCAGCCTGGGCTATAAAAGTGAGCTCAAGGCTAGCCTGAACTGCAGAGACCCTGTCTCAAAAAAAGGCCGAAAAAAAAAAAAAAAAGTTAAACAAATATAGTTATTTTTATCTTATAGTATGATAGTATTTAGCAATTTATTATTTTGAAAATAATCAGTAGTTGGATATGCTAGAAAAATCTTTTTAATTTTATATTATTGCTATACTCTCAGCAGGTAAATATTTATTTAAAAAAACAAAAAGGATAATAAAATAGAATAAGAGACAAGGAAAAATGCCATAGGGCTGACCTGCAACAATTTTCCTTATGGTTCGATTTCTAAATTGCTGTGTAAAAATGTGCAACTTTTTTTTTTATATCACATTCTATCGGAATTTATTAGAATATCAATGATTGATGGAAAATACGAGTTCCATGTTAAGTCTAAGGCCTTTAATACTCAGAAAGACAGTAATGTTAAGTCAAGTACATACGTTTTTTTAAACTGGTGGCAGAGGTGGGAGGGAATGTAATGCAAATCCAGGTCTCCCTTGCCCACTGCTGTGTCCTCTCTCTAGCTGAGCATGCCTGCCTCTCTGATCCCTGCCATAATGGAGGGAGCTGCAAGGAGACCTCCCTGGGGTTCGAGTGTGAATGTTCTCCAGGCTGGACTGGGCCCACATGCTCCACAAGTGAGTATAATTCTGGAGGGTCACTGTGTCAAGACTTAGGTGGGCAGGAGAGACCTGGCTTTGTCCAGTGCTATGGGCTTGGTGACACATCAGTTTCAGTGAGAAGAGTGGGTGCAGTCTGAGGTCCCCCAGTACCCCATCCTACGTGCTGGGGAGGGGGGCACACAAGTCAGTCAGCAGGAATTCCCTCCTAGAATAGCTCAGTCCTTTTCTTGTGTTCCTGCGAGCTCTGATTCCTGAATTTTGGGTATTCCACAGCAGCTACATCTAGGCTATCTTTAAGGCAGGTTGCTACTACTAAATTTGGTCATAGTGCTCCAAGAGAAATGACGTTGCTATAAAATTAGCTTGGCTCTTAAACTGGGTCAAATGTTAGAACCCCCTGAACTACCATATAGCATGCATCTCTGGGTGCCAGGTATCCCTCCAGAATTGGGCAGCCTATAGTTTTTAAGGAGTTCCCGAAATTTTAACAGCCAGGTCTGAATACCACTGTCAGTCAGCACCCTGGTAGCTACATGTGGTATCAGTTAAGGATATGAGTTCTGGGGTCACCTGGCCTGGGTGTGCTATGGGTGTCCTACTCAGAGATGTGGCATTCCGGTAGCCTTGTAACTTCTTTATACCATCTTTAAGTGGGATGGTAACACTTCCCATCTGTAAGTCATAGTGAAGACTGAGTGAATTTGCAGAGGACACAGGTCAGAAATGAACTGGGATGAACTCACTTCCTTTAATAAAGATTAGGCAGCTCTGGGTGACCTGTGTTCCCACCAGGTTGATGCTCTACAGAGATCCAGCTGTCTCTCTCCCCTACTGCTTAGGGGGGGATTAAATGAACTAGGACAGTGGAGGATTTAAAGCTACAACCAAGGCTTGGGCCTTCTTGCTGCTGCGCCACTTACCCTGCTGTAGCTTTACTTATAGCAGGTGTCTGGCTGTGAGGCGAAGGCTGTTAAGGGTTCATGTGAGAGGTGGTACACTGCATTATGCAACTGCCAGATGGATTGGAATTGAACTGTCCCCTCCTTTCTTGTTGAACAGACATTGACGATTGTTCCCCAAATAACTGTTCCCATGGGGGCACCTGCCAGGACATGGTTAATGGATTTAAGTGTGTGTGCCCTCCGCAGTGGACTGGCAAGACGTGCCAGTTAGGTAAGGAAATTCCAGCAACTGTGCTCCCTGAACCCAAGTTAGTTAGTTGGCTTTGCTAATGAAAACTGAAGAAAGACAAACCTGTGGCCAGCAGTGTGAGTTTGCATTTCGTCCAGCTGAGGAGTCCTTTATTATAGGGAAGTTTTAGGACTGGGGGAAATAACTTGAAAGCAGATGGACTATCTCTTTGGGCCTGTGGGAAAGTCATCGGATTCCTTGAACCATGTCAATCGTCTGTCTGAGGAGAGTGCAGCTGGATTCCAGGCAGGGATGATCTCATGAGGAATGAGCAGTCTGCATTCTTTTTGTCACATTTAAATCCCAGCAACTGGGCTGTGTGGGGTCCCACACAGAAATGCTTGGTCACTTTCTACTATTGGGTCGGAGACCAGTTGTTAACTGGTAGCCAGAAAGTTAGCAAGTAGTGCTTCTTATTGGATGAGGGTTAGGGAGAGGGCTCATATGTGCAAAACATAGGCATACTAGTATTTCTTATTTAGCTGGCTTGCTAGTGTCTCCTGCTGCAGATGAACTCTTCTTGGTGTGGTGCATCTCTGGGTGGGGGTGGGGGTAGAGGGCCACTGCTCACTGTTCATCCTTCCTTCCTTTCAGATGCAAATGAATGTGAGGCCAAACCTTGTGTAAATGCCAAATCCTGTAAGAATCTGATTGCAAGCTACTACTGTGATTGTCTACCGGGCTGGATGGGTCAGAATTGTGACATAAGTGAGTGACTATTTAATTTCTGGTTTTCATGAAATTTGAGTGTTGAAGACACTGGTCTGTCAGTCCCTGGGCTCCAGTTTACCACCCCCCCACAACTTCCCATCTTGTGGTACTAAGGATTGAACCCCCAGGGCTTCCTGCATGCTAGGCAAATATGCTGTCACCCAGTGAAATACTTGTGGTGGGGGAGGGGGGAGTAGTGGGGCACTGAGGAAAACACACAACTTATCAGTCTCATTAGCAGCTACAACTGCCCATACTCTGATAAGGTGGCTAAAACAATGATGTGAAGTTTCACTGCCTCAGCCTGGGAGAGTTAAGGAGGGTCCCCACCCAGTAGAATAAGCTTATCTCACGGGAAGCACACAGGAAATCTGATTTGAAACTTTATCTGTCATGAGTGCAAAGGCTTTTCAATCATGCCCTGTTTCAATGTCAAGTGCCCCATTGAATAGGATGATTTACTTATTTTTCAGATATAAATGACTGCCTTGGTCAGTGTCAGAATGATGCCTCCTGTCAGGTATGTACTTTTTTTTTTTACTTCTTGACAATCTACAAGAAATCCTAAGATTTATGTGATGTGGGGAAGGGCTCTGTGCCCATGGGATTTGAAAGTACAGGTGAAAGGCAGCAGGTCTCTGTGTTTCCACAGGCCCTTTGTTAGCCCAGAGCCCTGTGAGGGTTATATGTGCAGAAATCCCATAACCTGGGTGGTTTGGTTGGCATTTGGTTCTTGCAGTGAATTGGCTAATGAACCTCAGCAGCCATGCTAAACTAAACCGCTGAAGCTCTGTTTGTGGAATACATAGACAAAGCATGTGTTTCTCCCCCTTCTCCTCTTCCAGGACTTGGTTAATGGTTATCGCTGTATCTGTCCACCTGGCTATGCAGGCGATCACTGTGAGAGAGACATCGATGAATGTGCCAGCAACCCGTGTTTGAACGGGGGCCATTGTCAGAATGAAATCAACAGATTCCAGTGTCTGTGTCCCACTGGTTTTTCTGGAAACCTCTGTCAGGTGAGTGGCAGTGAATACTTCAGGTGACCAAGATTTTACAGCATGGCCTGCTGCCCTTCTTTCTCCCTCCCTCCTCCTGGCTTTTCTGGGTAGGCTCTTGGGACATCTGTTAACATTCTACACTAGGGAATCTCTGCCAGAGAATGCTGGTGGAAGGGTGTTTCCAAGTGATTTCCTCCTTAGTGTCCATGGCCCATCTGCTCAACTCTGCTTGAGTTTATTTCTTGCTTGGCACTCTGCCTCTTGCCCTGCCCTATCTTTTTGAATATTTACCAGGCTATGGTGGCTCCTAAGCAAAGGTGTGTTACGGCGCACATGGTGTCCCTCATAGGAGCAGATGAATGGATGGAGGGCATCAGTTCCCATTGTCCCAGATAATGACACCTTTGTCCTGCTCCTGACACTTGCAGCTGGACATAGATTACTGTGAGCCCAACCCCTGCCAGAATGGGGCCCAGTGCTACAATCGGGCCAGCGACTACTTCTGCAAGTGCCCCCAGGACTATGAGGGCAAGAACTGTTCACACCTGAAAGACCACTGCCGCACAACCCCCTGCGAAGGTATAGCCCCACCTGGCACCCAGTTGTCTCCACACCTCTTTTGTCCCCTGTGTGCCATCTTCCCTTAGTGTTCTTAGAGATAGCACAGAAGTGAGGCAGACTTTTCTCTGATGGCATAGGGAAGCCAGAGCATGTGGGAGCAATCTGTTCCAACCCTCCTAGGAAGAACCACATGTTACATAGAGCTCAGTGGAGAGCAAGCTTGTAAAAACTATTTGTCATTCAGGTCCTGGGTGGGCTGATCTGTAGCCCTGAGGCAGATCCTCTGCAGCAGCACTGTCAGAGCTCCCTGTAACCATGGCAATGTTCTGTATGTCAGTTAAGCCTGACTGCAGCATCATGGGAACTGTGGGCCACACGTGGCTATCAAACATTTGGATGGTGACAGGCAGATCTAGCGACACTACTTAATTTTAGCTCATTTAGATCTAGATAGCCACATGTGGCCAATGGCTGCTGTATTAGGCTACAGGATGTTAATTAAAGCTTCTATAAGTTTATCCTCTAGCCTTCTTACATTAGATTGAGGAAGGAAGCAGAGGTGATCTTTTTCCATAATGGGCATATGTCAGCATTGGGATGAAAGAGCCCATAGAAGTATTTTCACCTGGCATCACAGCTTTGCTTGTCGTAGTGCAAGGACGCAGGTCATTGGAGTACTGGTCCCTGGGGTGCCTCTTGACTTCTTACCCTCATTAGCCAGAGGGTGCCCGGCTCCTGTATGGAGGCATGGCTTTAGTCCTTTGCTTAGGAACGCTGTGGCTGCAATCTGATCTGAGCCTGTCTTCTAGTGATTGACAGCTGCACCGTGGCCATGGCTTCCAACGACACGCCTGAAGGGGTGCGGTATATCTCTTCTAACGTCTGTGGTCCCCACGGGAAGTGCAAGAGCCAGTCGGGAGGCAAATTCACCTGTGACTGTAACAAAGGCTTCACGGGAACATACTGCCATGAAAGTAAGACCCTTCTCTGGGGAATGGAGAACACTGAGTTGAACTGCCTCAGAAAATGAGGTTGCAGTGCTCATTACATTTATTATTCAATTTGGGTTCTGAGACTGAGGATGGATTCAGTTGACAGGTTGTTCGAATACTCTGGAGTTTCTGTGTATACTTCGGAGGGTTCTGTAATCTTATGAATTCATGGGGTCCTTTGCTGTAGAAGTTTTTCCTCAGCCCACCAAGTAACACAAGTGAGGGTATTGCGTTCAAATAGGGGAAGCACCACCTGGAAGCTGCTGTCTCATTGGAGAAAGCCAGTTTAGAATACAGGCGCCAGGCGCATTTTCTCAGACAGCCATGAAAACCACAAGACAGGGCTTGGTCGTGGCATTCTTGGCCCTTCAACTCCTCATGTTCATTGTTTTCTTCCTTTCACAGATATTAATGACTGTGAGAGCAACCCTTGTCGAAATGGTGGCACTTGTATTGATGGTGTCAACTCCTACAAGTGTATCTGCAGCGATGGCTGGGAGGGGGCCTATTGTGAAACCAGTGAGTCTGTGCTTCTTTGAGATTCTGGGCTGGGTGGTGTCCTTAATCTGGCATTCCTTTGTGTGCAGTGGCAATTTCTGTAGGTAGGGCCCCAACAACTTCTGCAGGGAGGACGCACAGCTTGTGTTTAGTAATGTTGAGGGACCTTTGCTGCAGAGCTCTAGAATGAGACTAGAAGATAGTAGATGTCCCTGCTTGCAAGGAAAGGTACTTTTATTTAAATTGTTTCCTTGTACCTCACTTTTGGCATTCAAAGTTGGGAGCCGCTTTATTTTATAAAAACTGATACGGAGGTGGTCAGCAGGGGATAGGGGAGACTGTAGGAGAGTTGTGGTACTGGGTTGTCTTCAGCTGTGTCTCCTCTTTGGTTCTAGATATTAATGACTGTAGCCAGAACCCTTGCCACAATGGGGGCACATGTCGAGACCTGGTCAACGATTTTTACTGTGACTGTAAAAATGGGTGGAAAGGAAAGACCTGCCACTCACGTGAGTGTTCACCAGCCTGAGTCTTGGCTCTGTACTCTTTGGGAGGCACCAGCAGAGGCTCACACGGATATATTCTTCCTTCAGGTGACAGCCAGTGTGACGAGGCCACGTGTAACAATGGTGGTACCTGCTATGATGAAGGGGATGCTTTTAAATGCATGTGTCCCGGTGGCTGGGAAGGAACAACCTGCAACATAGGTAACTTTCTCCCATCCAAGTCTGTTGATGAGCACCTCGGTCTGGGTCCTGCCCCTCTAGACAGTTTCTGGATACTCACAGTGGGGGGTCTTGGCTCTGTCTTACAGCCAAAAACAGTAGCTGCCTGCCCAGCCCCTGCCATAATGGGGGCACCTGTGTTGTCAATGGCGAGTCTTTTACATGTGTCTGCAAAGAAGGCTGGGAAGGACCCATCTGCACACAGAGTGAGTGTCTTTCCCCCTTGAACTCTCCCAGGGCTGCTGGAGCATATCCTGACACCCTTGGGGACTTGCAATAGAAACCAGAAGCAGTGTTGTTTGATGTCTGCTTGTGTATCACCTGGGTCCGTATTAATGACTTTATGGGCTGCAGCCCTGACCTGGGCATGAGAAAGTCGCTGGTGAGATAAGTGGAGACAGATGGTGTCTCAGTTCCCAGCTCTGGGACTGACCAGCAGCCTGCTGTCTTCCATTCTCACACACTCCACAGGCCCCTTGCGGGCCTCTTCCTGTGTACATGTGTCCTATGGCAAATGAAACCCACTGTGCTACAGACCTGGTTCCAATTCAGCAGACGTTTTAAGCATATTTGGCTGGTGTTAACTATGACTTTATCATTTGGGTGTTGCAGAAATAAATGATGTTTTTACTTATGGCTAAGACCTCTTCCCTAACTGTGTCCTCACTGTTGCCTTTCCTTTGTAGATACCAATGACTGCAGCCCTCACCCCTGGTAAGTGACAACCTTGAGGTTGGCACTTAGTGGCAGTAGCATGCATAGGACCTCCTGGGGATCATTCTTAAAGTGCAGGTTCTGATTCAGGAGGTCTGGGTGGGGCTCTGCTTTTCTAACAAGCTCCCAGGTGATCCTTGTCCTGCTGCTACATGGACCACACTTTAATTAGCCAGGTTGTATCTTCATTTAGAGCAGTGATTCTCAACCTTGGCTACACATAGGAATCACCCAGGGAGTTTTTAAAAGTCCCAGTGCCTGAGCTGCACCCAAGACTTTGGAAATGAGATTCTCTGGGATGGGGAAGAAGCATCAGTATTTGTAAAGCTCCCAAGATGGGGGTGTGTGGGGGGGGTGAACACTGCGAGGGGTGGGAGCCGAGTACTGTAGCTGGCTATGGCTATGTGTGACAGATAGCACTGTGGAAAGGAGGCTGCTTACTGAACTGTGGTCTCTGCTTTCTTTTTAGTTACAATAGTGGCACCTGCGTAGATGGGGACAACTGGTACCGGTGTGAATGTGCACCAGGTTTTGCTGGGCCGGACTGCAGAATAAGTAAGGACATATCCCATCTGGTTTTCCCTCTGAGCCTCAGATTTTTTTTTTTTTTCTTTTTCATCTTCAAAAATAGTTAAGGCCACAGAGTTCCCAGCCCTGACAAACAAGTCATCTCCCTTCAGCTGGGTTGAGGGTGTCTGGCTGGGGCCTCCCAGGTACCCTGTGTAGCCTCTTCCTATATGGCATAGCTAGCCCTCCTTGTTCCTGGGGAGATGGCTAGTCACAGAATCTGACATTGAAGTTTTTCCTTGTGACTAACTTGAAATTATGGGCAAGTAGATACTATCACACTGATACTGCTGCAGAACCAAACTAATGCAGATAGAAGAGCCTAGCTTCTGGGCTGAGCTGCCTGGGTTTACCAGGCCCCAGAGAAGTGATGAAAGCAGATAAGAGGGAGGCAGATAGCACAGTTTCTCAGAGCTCAAAGCTTCTTTTTTTTTTTTTTTTTTTTTTTTTTTTTTTTTTTTTTTTTTTTTTTTTGTTGTTGTTGTTGTGAGCTTGTGATCTACATTCTACATGCTATTTCTTTTACCAAGAAATCTTGATAAAATAGTTGTATCATCAGATTGTTTGAAATTTTACTGCTGCTTGAAATTCCCGGATCTGAGCTCCAGCACTAGATGGGGGAACAGGTTGGATCTGTTTGATGCTTCTTAACTGGGAAGTAGCAGCTAGAGCTTTAGGGTCATGCTGGGCCTGCGCCTGTTTCTAAAACTAGTTTTTAATTTTTAGTTCTGGGGTTTGGATATAGGACTTTTGTACTGAGCTACATCCTCAGCACTTTCTACATGTTTTTGTTTTGAGATAGGGTCTTGCAGAGTTACTCAGGCCGGGCTCAGTCCTCCTGAGCCTCTCAGGATGCAGTAATCACATGTGTTTGCCACTACACTGGGCTTCAAGTTTTATTGTGACATAGCCATGCTTACGTGTTTACCTTGGATGACACCACAACAGAACTGAGTGACTGAGACAAAGAGTCTGAGGCCTGCAAAGCCTGAGATATTTACCGATCCCTTTGAGGAAAATTTGCTGGCCCTGCTCTAAACTGTACTGTCAGGAAAGAAAGGAACTTAAGCTAAAATTGCTATCTTTTGGCTATTACAAGTCAGAATGATGCACTGTGGGGGTCTGTCACTGGTAGTGCCTTTCTGGGAGATTAATGATTGATTTCTTTACTTGGGTGCTAGTCACATGAGTGAAAATTCAGCAGGCCTGTAGTGATTTCAGTGCTTTTCTGTGTCTATAAAAAACTTTGCCAGCTGACATACAGCCTAAGTGTGAACTATTTTTTTGTAGACATCAATGAATGCCAGTCTTCACCTTGTGCCTTTGGGGCAACCTGTGTGGATGAGATCAATGGCTACCAGTGTCTTTGCCCCCCAGGCCATAGTGGCACCAAATGCCAGGAAGGTATGTGTGCCAGGTCCCTGCTGCCAACCATGTGCCCTCTAGCATGAGCAGATTGACTGTTCCTGAGTGGGTGTCATGCTCAGGGAGGGAGCACTGAGTGGAGCAGGGAACAGAGTCCCTGAGGGGTAGCAGTTGACTTCAGTCAGCTCTTAGTGTAGTAATGCTATGTAACAAACCAATCTGAAAACTTAGTTTTTGGTGTTAGACTGTAGTGGTTATCCTTTGGGTCACAAGAGTCACCAAGCTCAGTGGCAAGGGCCTATTAAGGTGTGTCTTGGGTCACACCTACTGACACTGCATTAGCCAAAGCGCATCACATGGCCAGTTGAAGATGTCAGAGAAGGGCACATACTTGCTCAGTGTAGGAGGAACTCGCATCACATGGCCAAAGGCATGGGTGTAACTGTTTCATAACAGGGAGAGAGTAAAATATTACAGACCATCATCTGGTCTGCGGAAGAAGAAACTCCTACTCACACGTCTCCACCTCTCAGTTTCAGGAAAACCTTGCATCACCATGGGGAGCATGATACCTGATGGCACCAAGTGGGATGAGGACTGCAACACCTGCCAGTGCCTGAATGGTCGGATTGCCTGCTCCAAGGTAGGGCATGAGGTGGGTGGCAAAGTTTCCCATAGGCCCCATGGTATGATGGGGACTTCTGGCTAAGCTGGTGGTTTTTTACTTCCTTTCCCTAGGTCTGGTGTGGCCCTCGACCTTGCTTGCTCCACAGAGGGCATAGTGAATGCCCTGGTGGGCAGAGCTGCATCCCTATCCTGGATGACCAGTGCTTTGTGCGTCCCTGCACTGGTGTGGGTGAATGTCATTCTTCCAGTCTGCAGCCAGTGAAGACCAAGTGCACCTTGGACTCCTACTACCAGGATAACTGTGCAAACATCACATTCACCTTTAATAAGGAGATGATGTCACCGGTAGGTGACAACCTTAGCTGGGAGTGGTGTATGCATGCTTGTTTTAAAGCAAGAGCATCATAAGCAAGGATCTCCTTTTAACCTAAATTCTTGCTTCAGCAGTGAGGACTGAATTTAGCTAGCTACAGTTGATCAAGAACATCAGTCCCTCTTTTTTCTTTCTAATCCCTTACATGTATGGATTTTTGAAAAATGGTTCTAGGGCCTTACCACGGAGCACATTTGCAGTGAACTGAGGAATCTGAATATTTTGAAGAATGTGTCTGCTGAGTATTCAATCTACATAGCTTGTGAGCCCTCCCCTTCAGCAAACAACGAAATACATGTGGCCATTGTGAGTATAAGACCTGTTATTTGATGGTAAAGGAGTTAAACTTGAGTTAGCCAGTGTCAAATGAGGCAATCACATTGAAAAGATACTATGTGTTGTCCTATAATTTTAAATGCTTCCATTAAGTATCCCCCAAACCAAGTCTGGCAATCTTTTCTCCAGTCTGCCGAAGACATACGAGATGATGGCAACCCTATCAAGGAAATCACAGACAAGATAATTGATCTTGTTAGTAAACGTGATGGAAACAGCTCCCTAATTGCTGCCGTCGCAGAAGTGAGAGTTCAGAGGCGGCCTCTGAAAAACAGGACGGGTAAGTATCAAGCAGGATGGACCCTTTGTGTGATGCCTGTCAAATTGATCTCATTACACCATGCAGCAAAGGCTATAAAAGTGGAGATTATCTGACTATGCCCTTCCTGCCTCCCAAAGCCTTGTAAGTGGGGAGATGACTGAAGTCAGCCAACTTGACCAAGGTCACGTGGCTGCTGGGAACCAGGTCCACCTGACTTTTCTCTGCCAACAAGCTACATGTTCTTACTCATAGGCTTCCGCAGGAGAGGTATTGTCTAGTTCCACTGCAGAGCCCTGGTGCAGAGCACCACTGTATCCTGGGCTGGACCCTTTTTAAAGCCTGACTCGGCATTCTGGAGTCATGGCACAGCCTGCCTTGAGCACTGTGGCACTGGTTGCATGGATGGCTTGATGGCCTCGCACGACATCCAGTCTCCTCTTTTAAGGACCTCAAGCACCAGTATTGTTGCTAGGCCAGAAATGGGGGCACACAACCATGGGGTGCTTGAACTGCATGGTAGAAGTAGGTTTTTGGTAATTCTGAAAAGGTGTTTTAGCCATGAGCTAGCTGAGTAGCCAGGTTACCTTGGACTTCAAAGGACACAGTTCTCCCATATGAAGTCAGGGACTGCAGAAACTGCCACCCTGCCTGGTCTCTCTGGGAACTAGTATCAAGGTCTCCAGGGGCCATGATCCCAGCACTTGCTTATCAAGCTGCGACATGATAATCTGCAATTGTGAAAAGGGACTTGTTCCCCTTTTGGGAACTGAGGAAAGGACAACCCTATTGGTATTCTTTGTTCCCATAGTGTGATGGTTTTTTTTTTTTTTGAGAGTTAATTGGTTCTTTGCCTGCCCCGTAGATTTTCTGGTTCCTCTGCTGAGCTCTGTCTTGACGGTGGCTTGGATCTGTTGCTTGGTGACAGCCTTCTACTGGTGTGTGCGGAAGCGACGGAAGCCAAGTAGCCACACTCTGTCGGCCTCTGAGGACAACACCACCAATAATGTGCGGGAACAGCTGAACCAGATCAAAAACCCCATTGAGAAGCACGGAGCCAACACAGTCCCCATCAAGGATTATGAGAACAAAAACTCCAAAATGTCTAAGATAAGGACACACAACTCAGAAGTTGAAGAGGATGACATGGATAAACACCAGCAGAAAGCCCGATTTGCCAAACAGCCAGTGTACACGCTGGTAGACAGAGAGGAGAAGCCCCCTAATGGCACACCGACTAAACATCCGAACTGGACAAACAAACAGGACAACAGGGACTTGGAGAGTGCCCAGAGCCTAAACCGGATGGAGTACATCGTATAGCAGACAGTGGGTACTGCCACCACTAGGTAGAGTTGGAGGGCACTTGGGGCTTGTAGTTCTTTAGACTGTTGTCACACGAGTCTGAGGCTGTTGTTGACTTAACGATCCCTGTGTTAATTTAAGTTTCGACAAGCTGGCTTACACTGGCAATGGTAGTTTCTGTGGTTGGCTGGGAAATCAGGCGCTGCATCTCACAGCTATGCAAAAACTAGTGGCAAGTGCCCCAGGTGTGTGCCACATCCCTGGCTGCCAGCACCTGGCCCTCAGGCTCCTAGGACAATGCCCAGGCCCCCAATTCCTGAGCTTCCACTTCTATCAGTCGTCCTAATGGTGATGCAGTCTTAGGATCATAGTTTTATTTATATTTATTGACTCTTGAGTTGTTTTTGTATATTGGTTTTATGATGACGTACAAGTAGTTCTGTATTTGAAAGTGCCTTTGCAGCTCAGAACCACAGCAACTATCACAAATGAGTTTATTTATTTTTTTTATTGTATTTTGTTGTTGGGGGAGGGGGGAACCTGATGTCAGCTGTTGCTGGTAAAATGAAGAATTTAAAGAGGAAATGTGTCAAAAGTAGAATTTTTGTATAGTTATGTAAATAATTCTTTTTTATTAATCACTGTGTATATTTGATTTATTAACTTAATAATCAAGAGCCTTAAAACATCATTCCTTTTTATTTATATGTATGTTTAGAACTGAAGGTTTCTGATAGCATTGTAAGCGAATGGCTTTCTTTTTTTGAACTTACTTTCTCATTACTTGTTGTCTATAAGCCAAAATTAAGGTGTTTGAAAACAGTTTATCTTAAAACATTAGGATGGGCTACTGTGCCTGGGATACTGATACCGACAGAATTTTTTTTGTACGACGTCAGATGTTAAAACACCTTCTATATAGCATCACTTTAAGACACGTTTTAAGGACTGACTGAGGCAGTTTGAGAATTAGTGTAGAACAGGGTTTTTTTTTTTTTTCCCCTCTGCTTTAGACTTGAAGAGAAGAGACAGGCAGGTGATCTGCTACAGAGCAGTTTAAGGGAACAAGATGAACTATGACTTAACATAGCCAAAATATGAGTGGTTGAATATCATTAAAAATATCCAATTAATTATGTGAAGTTGGAAGAGCACCAATCTTACTTTGTAAATTGTGATTACTTTTTCACCCTTCATATGTAAACCAAACCACTTGTAAATCTGATATTTTTTTTTGTTATCTACTGCATTTAGGGAGTATTCCAATAAGCTAGTTGAATACTTGAAGCATAAAATGTCCAGTAAGATCACTGTTTAGATTTGCCATAGAGTACACTGCCTGCCTTAAGAGAAGAAATCAAAGTGCTATTATAAAGTTTAAGATCAAAAAGGCTTATGAAACAGAGTAATCTTGTTGGTTCACCTTTGAGACCGTGAAGATACTTTGTATTGTCCTATTAGTGTTATATGAATATAAAAATGCATCTTTGATGTGTTGTTCCTGGCAATAAATTTTGAAAAGTAATATTTATTAAATTTTTTGTATGAAAACATGGAACAGTGTGGCCTCTTCTGAGCTGACGCAGTCTTGCTTGGCTCTGCTGTATGTCCTTGCTACCCTGACTGATATATGCAGGGAACCAGGTATAACAGGTTGTGCCCGACAGGGCAAGGGAAAGGAAATGAATGGCTTTTCAAACACGAAACTCACCGAAGTTCTCAAGAAACCTCAGGGCTTCTCTGAAGCTGGAGCTGTGGGAGCCCCCATTCCCTTGTTATCCAACAGCAAGTGTGAATACTGCTTGAATAAACACCACTGGATTCATGGCATGCAGTGTGGAGATGAATTGTTTGGGAGCACTCCTGGGAAATGCTCACTGCACTAAAGGGCTTTTAAACAGTTTGGAATTGGTGTGGAGCGGGGTGAAGTGGGACATTCAGTGCTTTCTCTTTTTACCCTCTGACTATCTGGATCAAAACCCACTGCTGTCCTGCTCTGGAGGCCACACCCTTGCACCTCTCCTACGTGCTTCCCCAGTAGGGTGGTTTCCTCAATGCACAGCAGGTATCTGTTCAAAGCTTTGTTAAGTATTATCACTGCTGGCCTCACCATGCAGCCCTGGGGTATTGCCTGCTTGCTGTTCCAAGAGGTGCCAGGGGATCAGAGTCCTCAAAGAAGAGCTGTTGCTTTCTGGCTGCTGAGATCTAGAGGTCAACAGCATATTGCTTGACAGCCTTGCTGCCTCTGCATTGTGGGGTGGGAAGCTCTGCCTTGACCTCCTCTGCTGCAAGGGAGGAGTAAATGGATTGTGTCCAGCAGTTGTGTGGAGGCTCTATGGGTTCTTGCTTTTTTTTTTTTTTTTTCCTCAATACCAGGGATTGAACTGGACCTTATACATACTAGGCAGGCATTTATGCTGTTGAGCTGTTTCCCAGGCTATGGGCTCTTGCTTTTCCTTATGAAACCAAAGCTAACTTTTCTGGAACAGTTGCCCCAGTGTTTCAGCCTTCAGGCCTAGACAGTGACCTGGAGTTTCACAGTGTAAGTCTGATGCAACAGATTTTGGAGGGAAAGGGTGACGGGGATGTTTTTCTCAGGGAACTGTTTCCGCTACTAGAATAGGATTTGTTCTCTGATGGGCAACTTGTTCAGTCATAGGTGAAGATGGGATTCATGCCCCTGGCTCCTTGGGTTTAAGGACTGGGAGTCTATGGTGGCTCACTGCGGAGGCATTATGACAGACTCCACGTGGATAAGTCTAGGTTCCCATGATAGCATCCTGCCTTGCGTAGCAATACTATGTGATTAATCTTTGCCAGTAGTCAGCTGATTTCTGTGCGGGGTGGTAGGGGGATGGTACAGACTCTTGAGCCAGGAGATAGTCTGGTTTAGCAGTGTTGACTTCAAACACTATCCTGAAGCAATACCTTGTTCTGGTACTTTGTAAACTTGAATTCTGCAAGACCCCAGAATTCCTTGGGAAGCTGCCAAATGATTTTTTGCCAAGAAAAAAAAAAAAAAAAATTAATGAGCCTTTGCAATTCTTCATTCCATAAGGGAAGTGATTTTGAGATTCATGGTATTGTCTCAAGGAGGCTACCATCTCAGACACTCTTTGACAGTGGGAGGTTACAGATCAGACTCCTAGGCAAGGTACAAAGTCGGGATCTTAACTGTGAAGAGAAACAGAAGCAGGCAGTGAAGCCCTGGTTATCCTGGGCTTAGGGGTGTGGAAAAGGAATTCTCCTTTACCATTCCCTATGAACATTCTGAGCCCTCTTTAAAAAGGGCCTGGAAGTGAGAATCTTCTATCTACAAAGCTGGCTAACTAAAATATCCTTGCATTATAATATATTGGGCACTTCCAAGAAAGAATTAACTTGAAGCTGGTTGCTTTAGGAAGGAAACTGTCCTGACAGTCTAGATTTACAGAGTGCAGAATTGGAATCGAAAAGGCAGAATAAATCTTGCTTAAAAGCCAGATGAGAATAAGCTGTCACAAGAGTGACTTGGTGAGTGCATTTCTCTTAAATGCAGATATTCAGGTCAGACCCAGCCCAAAAGCTGCTTAGATGAGACTCACCATATTTAGACCCAGGAATCTGCATTTTCAGCAAGCTCTCCAATGCTACTCTTCCTCAGCTAAGTACAGTAAAACTGGAGAACAACCCTGCTAAAGTTCTTTTTTTTTTTTTTTGTCTTTTTGAGACAGGGTCTCGCTATGCAGTTGAGGCTGGTCCTGCGCTCACTTTTGTAGCCCAGGCTGGTCTCGAACTCGCACCAATCCTCCTGCCTCAGCCTCCCAAGTGCTGGGATTACAGGCGTGAGCCACCACGCCCGGCTAAAGTTCTAAAGTATAAGCTCTTCATTAATTACAATGTTTTTCCTTCTTGTTAAACTGAATTAAATAGCCTGGAAGCCAATTCGTTGTAAAATTGCCACCTGACATCATTTTTAAGTAAAATAATTACACAGCCCCTTGAGCAAGTTGTGGTCTAAGTGCTTCATCTTTACCTGCTGATCTGAAGGGTCAGTGAGTCAAAGCTAAAGTTTTAGTAATATTTCTTAGGTACCAAAGAGCCAGCAGAAAGAGTGTGTGGGTTTCCCACCTTTCTATATGGTTTACACCTGCCTGTCACATAATTAGCAAGTGTGTAACTAAAACTAGTTGCTTTTGAAGAAAAGTCTTGTAGGCCTACAGGGGTTTCAAGATGAGCTGAGCAATAGTCTACCACTTCTGTTTGGACTGTGAGTCTCTCTTGCCTTCACTGGGAATGAGAAACAGGAGTTCAGAGGTTCTGGGTCTGGGAAGACACAAACACATGGGTTATGGGAAGCCTCTTCCTGCTAATGTGTATTTATACTTTGTAAGCTCTGATTCATCCAAGCATTGGAACAGAAATCTGCTTCCTGAGGTTCTGTTTTTAAATAGGCAGTTTGCAAAAACAACAGTTATTTTTCTTAACATTTTTTTTCCACCCCACAAGCAGCTAAACGTCCCAGCTCAGACTATGTCAGTCTCCAGCAATGCCAACAGCCTGGTTATGTGAGGTAGAAGGGTGCCTCTAGCCAGCTCTTTAGGGTTCTGGCCCTAGCAGTCTTAAAAACACAGTTTAGAAACCATTAGAGCAATCTTGTTGCATCACTTCAAATCTGTGAGGCATCTCTGGGCACATTAAAAATAACGAATTTCCCTTATGAACATTGCCTTGCAATGGCTATTAAAATGGATGTGTGTGGATGTGTGTAGTGATGTCTGTGGTGCTGCCTGGCTGATGAGGGGCCCAAACATCTGCCTGGCATCTTCTGGGATCCTGTCAAAAGGTGTGGCTCCCTTGCTTTGGACATACATTCTACCTGTACTGCTTGCTCTTGCATGCCGGGCACAACCTTTCTGGCATAGAGTATGTTTCTTTCAAGTCCAAGGCGCTTTTATAAGTCTCAAATTATGTATCGCTATGCATGAGTCCAGTATTAACCTGTGATATGCAAGTCAGGAAAATTAACTTGGAGCGTAAAGGCTCTTAAATCCACTAAAAGCCTTGAATGGAAGTCTGCCCACTGCCTCTTCACCCCCTGCAAATATCCATACCAGGGCACCCAAGGGTTGCGTTATTCACAGAGCAAGTCTGATGCCAGCAACATGAAAGTAACAGCTTTGTTTTAAACAGAAGCTCTCCTGGCAAGGCCAGTGAGGCTCTGGTGATCCCAGAGGGAAATACAGGTTTGCAGCTGGCTTCCTAATGACTACTCAAGCAACCAAACTGCTTGGCCCACTCTATTTTGCACTCAAAGGGGGAAATGCTGCTTTGTCTAACCTTGCTGAAATCAGTGCATTTTAGACTCAGTGATCATTAACGCAACTGGGGATCCATCTTATCTACCAGAAGATCCACCCCCTGCTACTTTCTCAGAAGGAGAAAACAGGGTCAAGAGAGGTCCTGGAATTTCTTGTACAGTTAGCAATAGCCAGGACTTGAGGTTCATCCTGGGCTGCTGTGTTGTGTGCCTCCTCTGGGAATATGCCAGGTTATACCCAAGATCCTGCCTTGGGCATGACTTTCAAAGGTAACATATTAGAAGAAGAGTTGTGCTAAACAAAAATGGATGCAAAGGCTCCAGGAGCAAAGACTGTCCATGACCTGAGATAGCTCAGACTACAGTGTGGCATCATCTTGAATTGTGGATTAATAGGTAGTTTCTGAATCAAAGACAGATTAAGCCCAATTCTTTTGTAGGCTGTTCCTTTGTTTTTAGGAAGTTTTAGATTCCAATTCATAGAATTAGAATATAAATTGCAGAAAAGGGATTTGGAAAAGAAACATACACCCACACCGTCAGACCACACCTTCCTTACATGTGTGCACACATGTTCACATGTTCACGCACACCCACATGTTTTCTGATTTGTGCAGGACTGTACTACTGTTCACTGTGCCTGGGATCCAACTACAAGTATCCTGGGTGGGATCAGGTGACTGTAGTGACAATTAGGCCTCATTGCATGTTGCTGGCAATGCCCGCTTCCCCTGGCAGGTCCCTAGGTTATCATAGACTTCATCTGAGTATTTTCAAATCCTAAAATCCAAATGGCTTGAATGCGATGAAGCTCACCGGATCCAGGGTGAAGCTGGGCTGGCACATACACTTTGGGGAGTTCCTACAACTGCCTGCATGCACCTCTGCTTCCTCTGCTGACAACCCTAAATCCCTTCTCTCCACCCAGTACAGACAGATTAGAAACCATTCTGCATGTCATCTTGAATGTACTTGTCATGTCAGGGTATGCCAGGATTTTTCAGAAGTTTCTTCTTCACAGGGGCACCCAAATGGAATAACTTGGAAAAATTCTTGAAAAGAAACATCAACTTTCCAAATTGAGGAGATGAATAATCAGATACCCTAAAGTAGCTTTCTCTGGCTCCTCAGTGATGTTTCTTGGGTGCTCTGCTAAAAATTCAAAGCATAAAGCAGAGAAGACCAAAAATGTGAAACAGCATACAGCTATATGCAGACAAGGGAAACATGCCTATAGGTAAAGGAAAGGGGCAAGAGGGGCAGTGGGTAGGGCTTCAACACCACAATTTTTCATGTTCAAGCTCCAGCACTTCTTGGCCCTTCAGCTGTAACAGTTGAACAGTGCCGGCTATAGTGCACTTACTGAAGTGCTCTGAACATTTCCTCCAGAGTATCCTGCCTTCACGCGGCCTGACCTGTTGCTTGACCCTGACTTTCCCTTCTTGGTGTGCAAAGTCTGGGTGTGTGCCGAGTGGCTAAGGGCATGCACTCTGGAGCCAGACATCCTGGATTCTAGTTGAAGCTCTTCTTGCCCAATTCCTGGTTTGGAATTTTCCCATTGTGGACTAACAACTGTTTCTGGGTTTTGGGGTTGGACAGATAGACACTTCATAGGCCCTGCCACTTACTAACTTGTGTGTTTCCAAAACTCTTATATCAGTTTCTTCATCTGTCAGGATGACAATGAACCTGTTCCATGTGGCATTCACAAAAGGGGCTGTAGGAAGAACACTGCTATTTGTACTTTCTCCAAGCAGCCTATGATATGTTAAGTCCTTTAAAAGATTAAGGAACTTGGGCAAATTTCAACAGCAGTGGCCTTTCTCCCATTAAACTGGCCTCCCCTGTCAGAGAAGGGCAAAGCCAGTGGTGGAAAACCTATTACAGAGCAGACCCAAACTGTAGCCCCAAACCCACTGACTTACTGTCAAGTGCCAACACTGCAACTAAATCCGAGTGCTCGATTTTAGGTTTTTAGTTTACAACAAATAGCTTGCACATAAACATCTTTTTTCTTAAAAAAGTATGTGCCACAGGTTGCCACCACTGATCTGATGGCAGTCATAGTGCTATGACAGGGGCCTGGGAAGATAAGATAGCTCAGCTGTCTAAAGCATCTGCTTAGGCAAGCAGGGACTGCGGTTAGATCCCCAGCACACCACATGCTGTGCCAGTCCTGCCCCCAGGGTAGGCAGAGATGGCAAAAAAAAAAAAAAAAAAAAAAATCTATGATGGGCTTCCATGATACCTCACCCCTGGTTATTCAGCTAAACACTAATCCAGGTGATTCAGTGAAGGAGTTTTGCAGACCTAAAAGTCCAAAATCTAAAATCAACCTTTAAATGCAGATTACCTAGGTGAGGCTGACCTAGCCACAGGACTTTTTTTTTTTTTTTTTTTTTTAAAGAGAAGATGAGTTTTTTTTGGTTACAGAAGAAAAGTCAGAAGATTCAAGGTGTGAAAAGCCATTCAAGAAAATCAGAGTTTCTTTATTAGTGAAATGGAGGGGGCCATGTGGCAAGGACCTGAGAACAGCTTCCAGGAAACCCTAGCCAACAGCCAGGACAATGGGAGCCCTAACTGCAATTATAAGTAGCTCAGTCCTGCTAATGATGCAAAGGAGTTTTCCCTAGATGGACCACCAGATGAGGGTGGAGCCCAGCTGGTGCCCTCATTTCAGCCTCAGGAGGCCCTTAGCAGAAGACCTAGTAAAAGATATTGCAGACCATGAGACAGTACATTTATTTGTGTGGTTTATGGTAATTTTTTCCCACAACTTTAGAAAACTAATGCATGCCTCTTACAAAAGGAAACGAACAAGGCCATGTCTCATGTAAATGCTGAATTTGGTTGAGATGACACAAATTGTCGGCTTTTTCCTTGATCAATTCAGTGCCTGCTACTAGTGTAGCAGAAAGAAAAGCTCATTCAAGAGAAGAATGAGTTACAGGACTGGAAAGAAAAAAAAAAAAAAAAACCTTTGGGTGCCCAATTAAATTCCACAAGTGTGTGGTCTGCAAGTTTAGATAGCTAACTTAAGCCTGTGAATAATGAGAATTACAACATAGTTCTTTCCTTGGTCCCTCTCACTCCCACAAGTTTTAAAAAAATTAGTGCCTACTGAGGTGAGCTCAGTTGCCTGGCTTTGGTAGATGGACTCTAGGACATGAAGCCCACAGCTAGTTTTCTATCTTTATGAAATGACACGCCGTTTATTTGGCTCATTTCTTTGATATAATTTTCAGGAGGGATGAGCATCTCAAAAATACTTTGTAGCAGTCCCCTCTCCACAGTAGTCCTTCCTCACAAGGAGCTTCCTTGTCATAACTCCACTGGAGCCATTTGTGATTGGGCAGGGGTGAAATGTGAAGTCCACTTTCCACCTTACCTCCTCTCTCCCAAGTATGCTCTCATGATGCGCACCTGGGCTAAGCAGACTGCATGGCTGCTGGCAGGAAGCTAAGGTTTTTCTTTTTTAAAAATTATTATTATCCTTTTTTTTTTAGGTTTCTCTTAAATGTAGTAAACTTTCCTTAAATGTTATTGGGAGTTGGAGTTAAATTTGATGAACACACAAGAGTCAAAGTCATTTTCATAATCTAGGACCCCAAACAGGCAGCTTGATAAACCAGTACCAAGAACTACAACTTCGTGAAAAAGCCTAACCAGTTTACTGGAGGAAATTTACAGATGGATGGAGAAGCTGCTCATCTTTGAGCCTGTAGAGCAGTGGTTCTCAACCCCGGTGGGGGTTGAACGACCAAAACACAGGGGTCACCTAAAGCCATCGGAAAATGTTATTTGGAATTATAGTTTTGAAGTAGCCACCCAAATTATTTTTTGGTTTGGGGTCACCACAACATGAGGAACTGTATTGCGAGGTCACGGCATTAGAAAGGTTGAGAATCACTGCTGTAGAGATTTTAAGGGAGATCTAGAACATTCTTCCAACTAGAGATTCTTAGCATCACAACAAGATCCCTGTGTCTTAGCAGAGAGCTCCTGTTCCCAGAGTTGCTTTTAGATTGATGGACACTTTTCACTGGACAGCCATCTAAGAAGGCTTTCAGATGCCCTGGGATCTGATCATATTGCCTCCACCCCACTCTAGATGGTCACTGCACTGAGCACAATGCTTTGGGGAACACTGGAAAATGGTTCATTAGTAAAGTATTTTAAAGAGAATATACAGATAAAGCCATTCTGCTGTTTCATCAGTCTCTGGTGTTCTTACAGGAAGATTTTAGAGGTTTTTCCACCTGGGATACATCTGGGACGCCCACCCCAGGCTCCTACGATCTGGCTGGAGGTTGCTCTGATTTACCTTTTCACCTTCTGCCTCTGACAACAGGAATGGACCAGCTGGTTTGAGCTGTCCCAGGCACTTGCAGTGGGTTTGGGAAAGAGCCCTCTGTGCTCTTCTCACCAGTCAAGCATGTGAAAGACAGTTTGAAAAGGTCCAGAGAATCACTGGGCCCACAAAACTTCCCAGTCAATCCATCGCCTCTCTGCCAATCTGTCTACAGTTCCAGGGGCAGGTGGGAAGAGGGATGTGAGGCAAATAGAAACAGGAGCAGTATGTGTCTTCCTGTGTGTGTGTGTGTGTGTGTGTGTGTGTGTGTGTGTATGTGTGTGTCCAAGCACAGAGACAGGACTAGCAATAGAAAAGCAGGCAAGAGGGCGTGGGAGACTGGGAACTCATTTATAAAAACTCTTCTGCCCTAAAGCAAGTCAAACTCCCTGCTGAGGAGTTGCTTTTTCTTCCTCCCCTTTGAGTCTTCCATGCTGAACTGACCTCTTCCCCAACAGAGGTCAGCGCCCTGCTTGCCCTGCACACACTCAGCCTTCTGGGGCTTGCTTGACTTCGAGCCTGAGCCTGCACGGGAGAGCAGTCCTTAGCTCTGCCTTCTGACAGAAAAGCTGTGGAAAATGCCATGAAAAAGCTGGTCGTTTTTTTTCAAAAAGAAATACATATGTACATTATGCTTTAAAAAAAAATCTTCTGGGAACTGTGCAGAAAACAAAAACCAAGCCTATGAATTGTACATCATTGCAGAGCCTTGTCCCACAGCCTACTTCACTCCCTAAATAAATCAGGCAGGGTAATGAATGAGGTTTTAGGAAATGTAACTGAACTTAAAGTACAAGGTCAGTATCTCATCCTAGGTAATCCTGTGGAGGATGAGAAATTCTCTTGATTTTCCCACAGGGTTATTTCAGATGTGCTTCCTGAGCCAAACTATTTTAAAAGTGTTCATTCTTCCACTGCTCTGCCAAATGCTAACTTGAGATTCACATGCACTTCCAGAGAGCCTATTTATGATATTAATGATCATGGATCAAAGGCAAACTCTAGAGGTTTATGTAAGAATTTCAGATAATTATTTAGGTGCTTTAAAAACTCTTACAAAGGAGGGTAACAATTTCCCAATGCTGGCAAAAACTAAGTGTTGTGTTCTCTTTTGCAGGGTCCAAAGTGGGAGAACAAATGCAAGAGGCCTTAGCAGAAAACAAAACACATTTCTTCTGTGCCTTAAAAATCTCTGACTGCTGACTACGCCTTGTCCCTGAGCTTTTCTTACTTGTTTGAAAGTAGGCACCTTTTGGCTTTTCAGGGCGCCAACTCCTGAGTCTTCACTGACCCTGCCTCTTTCAGCATCTAGTATCCATGCACATACACATGCACACACATGAACACTACATCTTTAAGCTAGTTTTTAACTGTGGGATCACATGAAAATGACTGATGGGCATTAAAACAAGGTTCAGGCTGAACCTTAGGGACAAAGTAGCACCTACCTAGCTGACTCCACTGCATGGCCCATGTAAAGAACATTTATTTATTTATTTATTTAGCAGGACTGGGGTTCGAACTCACGACCTTGTATTTGCCAGGCAGGCATTTGTGCCACAGAGATATCTCCCCAGCCCCAGAGAACAGTTTTTAAATACATGGAGAAATGAACACATGGTGATGCTATGTTTAACTGGGTACTTAGAGGTATGAGTGCCATTAAAAAAATATCAATTTTACTTGACATAGTAAGAGATTGAAACCTGTAAGGTTAAGCTTTCCCAATTCATAGAAATACAGCCACTTGGACCCATTCTCCAGTTTGCGGCATCCTGCTGTTTTCCTGGGCTGTTTTCTCCAGCCCAGGACCTCTGCATAAGGCAGGGCCACATGATGAGCCTCCAGGACCAGGAACATGAAGAAGGTCTGGTTACGTTTTACCATTTGTAGTTACTCTCTGCACTTCACGCATAACATTTGAAATGTAAGCTGAAATACTTCTGGGCAGTCATATATAGGCTGCAGGGGAAATTTAATTACAAGTGATCAGAGTCCTTGGGCTCCAAAATAAAAGGCAATGTGGAGAAAGAGCTGCCCGAGGATTTCACCAGTCCTGATCTCAGCTTAGATGCACACAGAAAATGGAAGCGAACTCACTTGGGGGAACATCAAGATTCTCTGGAAAGAGGTCGAGAGGTCAGGTATTTTAGTTCCTCAGGAGACGTTTATCTTAGCTCATAGCTGTGAGCAGAAATGGAAACAAATGCACAATGTACTGAACATTGTTGCTTTCCTATAATTTTGTTTTGAAATTTTATACTGTTTTTATTATTTTTGTTTTTAAAATAAAATGACAAAAGTATAATTTAAGGGAAAGTAAAAAAAAAAAAAAAAAAAAAGATACACTCCAAAACTTTTAGGCAGCAATTTAATTCCAATGTTTTATTTTGGGTTATGTATACTTAAATCTTGAGGGGTAATGTATGGTTCCAATGGCCCCATAGCTATCTTAACATAGTATCCAAAACCTACCAATTGCTTCTCGGAAGACAATGTTTCTTACAAATGCAACACTTTAAAATAATATGTTTAGAAAAGGGCATTTTGGATGTGTATTTCTTGGGACTAACTTACTTTTTGAAGAACAAAAGTGACATGATCTTTTAAAACATTCTTCCTTCCTTCATAAAAAACAGGCATACTTTCACTATATAATTTCACCATGTTGACAGATATTACTATTTAAAAAGTCTGAAATAAAACAATAAGAAAAAGAGAGGATTTTTCAATAGGATAAAAAAGAGCTCTGCTGTTGCTTATGCTAGTGCTTGGCTTCCAACTCAAATAAAGTTTGTTCTAGGGGGCGATGTTCTGTCAAATTCATACCTGCATGTACCTGATCAGAGGCTTCTGGACTCAAAGAATGATTTTAGTATTTTTCCTTAAGTAAATTAGGAGTCAAAATTTGTGATATGCTCCTATAATGGCAATTACAAGGTAATATGGTCTATGGTAATAATTACGCTGCAAAATGAAACCTATTTGAGTATGTTCAAATTCAAATTCCATAGAGAGTAATTCTAGGTCATTAAAGGCGAACTCATTCAGGTTCCTTCCCTTACAGGGTATATTGACATATTCATTTCCTGTCTTGTTAAATAAATATAGAAACCAAATTAAAGGGAGTTCTGCAGATTTCTGAGAATTTATTTATATCCTAAAACTGCTGTACTAATTACCTGAATGAACTGCATTTTATAATGCTTAATTTATTTTTTACTAAGGAAGGCTTTAAACTGTTAAAGAGGAACCAGCTTAATTTTGAGTTTTTAAAACTTGCTCCAACAGGTTTTAATTCAGTAGTGTTTCAATACCAAGGAATGAACTCTCTTGTCCTGACAAACCATGCATGGAAATTTCCTCATAAGAAAAAAGAAGAAATGAAGATGATTTCTATATTCAAGTCACAGCATGCTGAACAGAACATTCTGGGCTCACAGGAAGGCTGCTGGTTATTTCCCAGGAGGTCCACTCACTTGCTTTGTGGAAATGTTACTGTAAGGCCTGCCGAGGAGGCTAGGAACCCTGACGTGGCCACACTGAATCCAGGCCATTCTCTTGGCACACATCTCTTCCCTTATGTGTGTTACCCTCACCCTCATCAAATCTGAAATCAAAGGTTATGTGTATATATATATATATATATATATATATATATATATATATATATATATATAATCCATGCCACAATTGAAACATGATACCAACAAGCAAACAATTACAATGTGGTCCCTTTGTTGTCCTGTGATACACTCTGAGATATTTCAGAGGTGAGCTATATTCTCCATAAATCAAAGAGGATCTGAGTATGTGTGTGGAGGGGCTGGGGATAAAGTCCATGGCTGTGTGCACGCATAGCACTCATTTCACCATCAAATGATACCCACAGCTCACAAGTCTTGCTGTTTAAAAAGTGCCATTTGTCTTCTATAATCTTTTAGTATTAAAATAAGGGAACAACTGCCAGTGGCAAAGAAAAGAATGCTGAAGAAAAATCACACACTTTCCAGACATTTTTTATTTGTAGACATTTATTCAAATAAAACTAATATCTAAAAAAACTAGTATCTACCTAATAAAATGTCACTTGAAAACATACAGCAATGGCTTAGAAACAAAGACATTGAGTAAGTTAAAAAGTTAAAAGAGTACAAAATTATTACATTGGATGTGATCAACATCTTCTCCAAGCCTGACAGTTACAGGGAACTAAATAAAAATTTAATTTGGAGAATTAGGTGGTTGTAGAATTTGTTCTTTTTTGACTACAAATATTGATAAGGTCTCAGGCTTTTAGACCAAATTACTATTACTAACAATATCAAAATACATGCCATTCCTAATAGTAGAGAAAGCTTCATATCCCACGTAATAAGTAAAAAATATCCTAAGTATCACACAATCATTCAAGTTACAAGAGGCCCAGGGGTGGTGTTTCAGACATGTGGAAGCAAAGTGCTTAAAGGCGAAATTCCTCCAACATATGCCATAGTGTGGGAGACGAAAGCTACCTCTCGCCCTCATTAATCCTGTTAAAAAGCGTTGTACATCAAGGCTGTGAGAACGACCATATCTATCCACAACTCAAACATGCTGTTTTCCCCCTTACAGCACAGGGATTGTTACCTTCGTAAATACAACAAACTCTAGATCTAAGACTTTTCTTGAAAGAAAATCAGTATTTATATACAATACTGGCCTTAACCATCAAGACTAGGTTAACTAGTGAAATAAAAACTTCTCAGTAAAACCTCATCTACTGATTTCACTTTCAGTATCTGTAGTTCTAGATCGGTTACAGCTTCTGGCAGGGCCACTGTTTTTATTTTATACTCTTCCAGAGAGCAGTTTCTTATCTACCAGTGGAACTACTTGTGCCCTATTTATAAACTGATCTAATAATTTTTTGTTTTTGTTTAATAATTCAATGAAACAGTGCAGAGTATATCCAGAATACAGATCATTCTAGCAGAGAGGGTCTGTGTTGGGCCAGTCATCAGTGTTCCACCTCCCCAGAGGTTTCGATTCTTAACAGTCTACCCCTATTGTATAGTCAGCTCTGCTGAGCTAGCATTCTGTTGGGCTCACTCTGCCTATATAGTTCTTTGACTGGAGTTAGCTGGGAGTGGAAAGGAAGCTAAAAGGGAAAGTAAAAGGATCCATAGGAGGACAGGACAACGGTACAGTTCTAGAGGAGGTAGCAAGGCTGGAAGAACAGAAAAGGAACAAGTTTCTAGGCAGGGCACAGAGTTGGAATCCCAAAGTAATGGACACACAAGGCCAGGCTTTGTGACCACAACTGAACCTCATGACATGAAACAGTGCTGTGGAATAAGGTGGGTTACTGATGGACCTCATCTTACATAACACATTCAGAGAAAGGTAATATGGAGAAGGACACAGTGAGGGGAGAGAAAATACTTATGCATGCTAAGCATGAACCTATCCAGTGCCTGTTTTATATTCTTCTATTTTGTTGGCATTTTTTTCTTTTGTTAATTTAAACATGGGAGGTGGTCGCTGATTTTCCTTTTGCTTAGGGGAAATGCTATTTTAAAAGATCACCTAACAGGGCCCGACAGGGTGGCTCAGTGATCTAAAGCGCCTGCTTAGGAAAGCTTGAGCAGCTGCAGGGACCGCGGTTCGATCCCCGGCACCACATGCTGCGTCAGCCCTACCCTTAGGGCAGACTGAGCAGGCCATAACAAAAAATAAATAAACAAAAGTTCTGAAACAAGAAAAAAAAAAATTCTTTAAAACAAAAAATAGGGGCCTGGCGGGATGGCTCAGTGGTCTAAAGCGCCTGCTTAGGAAAGCTTGGGCGGCTGCAGGGACCGTGGTTCTGTCCCCAGCACCACATGCTGAGCCAGCCCTGCCCTCAGGGCAGGCTGAGCCGGCCATAAAAATAAATAAATAAACAAACAAAAGTCCTGAAACAAGAAAAAAAAAAAAGGATCACCTAACAATAAGCAGAAAAAAAAAGACATTAGAGGGTAGCCTTTGAATATGGTTTCTCTAGAATGAAACTGAGCGAATGCTTCATCTTTTAAAAAATTAGCAACCAAAGTCCAGTAAGTAGCAGCTTCACCTAGTCCTCAGATTCTGCTCCATCTCATCTCACTGTCAGATACAGCTGTAAGAAGCCAATTATGAAGAGTTTTCTTCTTGTAGTACTTGCTGGTAATGTACTGCAAATATCTTTCAAAGTATCATCTCTCAGAAACAACTATGATTTTATTTTCGAAATGTCCAATGTGAAAATATTTTGTTCTGAGTTTCTGTTTTTCACTGACTTGAATCTCTTCAAAAAACTTCAAAATTTCCAGAAGCCAAATAGGGTCCAGATCGATCTTCCAAGTGGATCTTAGGCTCCTTGTCTTTCTGTGGCCCCATCGTAAGAGCAGGCTGTGCAAGCACAGAGAATTTAAACTGCCTGGGAAGCCTTCTAAATGGGAAAATAAAAATCCTGGCCACTGAACCAATTGGGTTCTGGTCTGTCCTGAACCTAACCCAAATGCTGGAGATGCAAGGGCATGGACAGAGGCATGTCTGAGCTGCAAGCAAGAGCAAGCCTCTCCCATGTCTTCCCATAATGCCAGGATGAATTACCCACAAACTTCCAGCAATTAGAAGTTAACAGCTCCCTAGGTGCTTTTGGCTGTACTATTTAGAACCTGGGAACAGACTGACTCATTCACTGAGCCCAGGTATTTTACGAGTTTGAGGGAATCTGAGGGTGTACATGTCCACACGTGGCCCTAACTGATGACGTGGAGGCCATGGTCGCCAGGCTGGATGAATTAACACTAGGGAGCCTCCCATTAGTCCAGTGGTTCTCAGATTTAAGCATATTTTAGAATCATTCACTTTCTCATTCAGCAGGTCTGGGTGGGACCCAATACTCACATTTTTAACTTATTATTATGATGTTGGTATTGGGACCACATGCTGGGAACTACAAGTTTATTCTTTCACTGGGCAGAAAATCAACTGCCCCCACCACAGAACTGTAGCATCATGGCACCATCCTTATGGCCCTGTCATGAGGTCTGTACAGCAATGAGTCAAGAAAGGGCACAGGGGGCCAGGGAGATAGCTCTGTGGAATAAGCGCTTGCTTGGCAAGCACAAAGTACTGAATTCAATCCCTGGTACTGCAAAAAAAAAAAAAAAAAAAAGGCACATAATTTGTTTTCTTTGCAGTCCTTGCACAAATGATATCCTCATTGTCATTAAAATAATTTTTGAAGACAATAATTAAATGACAAGAAATGGCAATATTAGAACAATCTCTTCTTCTGGAGGAGACTGCTTGAAAGTTAACCCTAACACAACAGATACTATTTATTTATGATGATCATTTAAATTAACTCCTTTACAGCTCAGCATCTATACACATGGATCTCTTGTCACAGATGTAGACACTACATCCTGAACTACAATGCTAAAATCCTTTGCAATTTCTTTCTTCTTGTGGTTTGGTTGCCCTGAGTTGTGGACAATTGCCCCGAGTCTGTGGCTGAGCTGCTTTGCTGAGCCTGAGCTATATTTTTTGTAAGATGTCTGGAGAAGAGATTTTCCAAAACATGCAGCCCTTCCTTTGACGTGGTCTTTGCCAAATCTTGTTTCAAGAGTAACCCCGGATCTGACAGCTCTAACGTTGGCAAAACACTGACAGCTGCGCTTTTTTCCACTATTATTTCTCCCGAGACTAATCGATCACTTCCAAGAGAAACTCTCTTATGGTGGTCGGAGTCTTCTGCAGAGCCGCAGTTCCTGCGTTTCTGTTGTGTTTTGGCTGCCCATGGACTTTGCTTTGGACCTGGTGATGCTGACTCATAGTTATAGACAGGGCTCCTGCTTAGAAGTCTTGTCTTTAACTGCTCCCCAGGATGAGGTTTTTGCTGGCTGCTAGTGTCCTCTGGTTGAGTCTGATTAACATTTTCCAGCTTTTGAACAGGAAGCTTCCAGTGGCTCTCCACTGCATTTATGTAATCCTTTGCTTGTCCCATGGCTGCTGACGGGGAACTGGATGAGGCCTGACCATCATTGCTCCTCCTTGCTACCACTGCAATCTCTGAGTCACCAGTTGTTCCCACAGTGGCCCTGTGGCTCTGTGATTTGCTTGAGATGCTTTTTGCTTCAGTTCTTTTCACACTAAAAAGAATAGACAAAGATTTTATGCTGCATAAAAACGGCATAGTTCCCTCTACCCCATTTTCTATGCCTGATCAGGAGGCATATCTGCCTTCTCATCTCCTCAGCACATCTAGAAAACTCCTATATGCAGTTTAAATACAGACTACATTAAAGAATAACTTCTACCTATCCCCATCCACTAGGATTTGTTTTTCTTTCAATCATTGAGGTCATCAACAAAGTTGTGATTGGGTGCACATGTTAAGACAAACAGGCACCCATTTCAGACTTTAGTGGCCAATGTTACTGATTCTTGCACATGTTCTTTTTCCTATAGGTACATGCTCATATATATCCAAATCTCAGTTCATGTATGTATGAGTGTGTGTCCATTTACAACTGAGCAGAGAATTACCTTCTGGAGTTTCTCTCAGGCTATTTCAAGGAATTTTTCAAATATAACCACCCTTTGCTGTGGTTGTCCATAATCACAAAGGATTCTAGTTAATAGAGTTTGAAGTGCTCTGCCAAAAATTTCAGACAGTCAGCAGGACAAAAAGCACAATCATGGCAGATAACGCAGTGCCAATCTGTCAGGCTGTCGGTCTGTCTGTCTGTCTGTCTGTCTGTCTGTCTGTCTGTCTGTGTCTGCCTGCCTATCCATCTACCATTTATCCATCCATCTACCTATTCATGTACTATATCTATCTTATCTCCTTTTCTACAGGCACACAATAGACAAGGAAAATTTCACTCATAAAATAAATGAATGGGGAAAATAACCTTACCTTAAGCAAGAAGTTTTTTTTTAAAGAATTTTTATTTATTTATTTATTTTTTCTTGTTTCAGAACTTTTGTTTGTTTATTTATTTTTTATTTTTATGGCCGGGTCAGCCTACCCTGAGGGTAGGGCTGGTACAGCATGTGGAGCCAGGGATTGAACTGCGATCCCTACAGCCGCCCCAGTTTTCCTAAGCAGGCACTTCAGACCACTGAGCCATCCTGCCGGGCTCCACCTTAAGCAAGAAGTTAATGGCCAAAAATTTGTGAATGGAAAGAAACTTCTTTGGCCACCAAACTCAGAACATTGAAAGTGAAATATTTATTTAGTACAGAAACTGTTACTATCAAAAGCACAAAGATTATGATAATTACATTAACATAGGAATGAGCCTTAGAAAACTGTTTTTTAGATCTGTCTCAAGTCACCCTGAAAGTTGTATGAACAACTTTAGCAGCAGGTGCTTTTTATCTTCAAAGAGCTGGTAATTAATTACACCTTGCAACATACCTATGAAGCAAGGACTCCATCCCCACTGACTAGAGTACGAGAAATAGTTAGAGGGTGGGAAGGGCAAGTATGTGAGCAAGCACAGGGTCAGCACCAGTGAGACTTTTGTGATTAGGTTCCACACACTTGTGTTCAATTCTAAACTCTGTCCACTCATACCAGTGATAAAAAATTAGAAAAAGTAAAAACACAGGACCTACATTTCTTTCAGAGTGTTTCTCTTGAGCTTTGCACGGGGAGGAAGAGGACTCTCTGCACACTCAGCAAAATAATCAGACACTCCATGGAGAGCTCTTCCTGTCTACTCCGAAAGATAACAAAGGTTCAACCAGAAATCTATTAGCTGAATGTGAGAGAAAACAGTTATACTTTGCTCACAGATTTATTTTTGTAAAAACGAAAAGAAATTGCTTAAGGTTACAGCCTATTTTAACTTTATCATCTAGGACTTTTCAGTACATTACCACCTCTTCTTGACTGCTAGGCCACACATTTCATACATTAATGTGCACCATGACCACACAAGACAGTACCGTAAGTGATATCCTAGGCCAGTGTCTGATATCTCTGTGACCTAAGCTATGACAAAGGTCCATAGACAGTGAGCAGCATGCAGCATGTCTGTGAGGACTTGGTCACACAGTGGGTAGCACATCCTGGTTATGCAAAGCATTTCCTGTATTTTTCCTACTTATAAAAATAAAAACATGGCCAATTGTACACCTTGAGACAATATTAAGAATTAAACCTTTTCATACAGATTATCTTCACAATAAGTGTTTGTGCTACCAAAGCATTGTTTTATTCCTTATATTAACTACTACTGTGGTAATTCATAAATTATCTGCTTATCTACATTTTACATGCCAACAGAAGTATCATAAGGTTGTAATTACAAAAAGCACAAGTCTTCCAATCTTTGCCAACACTGACATATACATGCTTTTGGAAGCTTTCCTTATGTCCAGGAAATAGATTATTTAGACAAGAGGTTATTTTTTCTAAGACACTAAGTATCCTTCCCAACCAAATTACAGTAAGTCCCTGACTTATGAACATTTGAGTTGTGAATTTTAACCGGTGTACTGTATAAGACTCATTTTGTGGACTTATGAACAAATCCAAACAAACAGAACTCATTTGTAAGTTGGCTTACTGTACAATAAAATGTTTTTGCCACAAGACGCAATATTGGGAAGTTGTCAGCAGATCCCTTCTTTATTTAGGCTTCCATGGGAATCAACAGTGGCACATCTCTGGAAGGAAATAGCCCTCAGTATTATGCTTGGCTCTCCCTTAGACAGAATAGGCTCAACTAATCATAGTCCACATCACTGAGATATGAGGAGCCATCAGCATTAACAGTGCCCATGGATTCAGGCCCAGAGGATATCATTCAATATCCAATTATAACACAAGTAGGTCCAGAGTATTATGGGCTTTATTGAATTATACTGTGTTCTGATGCATCTCCCTTTTGACTTGTTTCTTATAAATTTACTCACTGACCAAAACATTATTTAAAAGTTCAATGAGAAAGAGACAGAGACAGAAAAGAGAGGGAGGGAGCAATGGAGATTTATGTGTGAAACACTTCTAAACATGCCCTATAAGTACAGTAGATTTCCCCTTAGAACCACACCCTGTAAGTGCTGTATTTTCAGAGCTGAACAATTAACATAAGGAGCATGAGTCAGGCTTTGAACAACTCTGTGGGAACCAGAAAGCCTTTTGCTATTAGGAATGATGTAAATTCCCCAAGGCTGGAAGAAGTCCACAATGGAAGGCAGACAGGGTCATAAATAACAACAATGGATTCAGCCTATATCACATGAAGTAGGATGCTGTGATAGTGACACTCTCTTCAAATCTCAGATTGGATTTAGTCACTGCTCTTTACTTATTTTTTTTTCTTTCTTTTTTTTTTTTCTTTATTTATTTTTAAAGTCCAGTATAAGAGCAATGTGTATATCCTCTAGGAACTTCAAAAAGTTCCTGAAGGAACAAAGCAGTCAGCTCTCATCCTAAATTCCTCTGACAACAATCGGGGAAAGGCCATAAAGAAAAGGGACAACAGAAAAGGCTACAAGGTGGCAGGAGGAAATGTCCAGTTCAAGAAGTGCAAAACCTGTGACTTAGTTTTCAAGAAAAGAAAAGCCAAGTGGGGAGGGGATGAAGAAAGGATAAGGCAGGGTTTCTTGCTTACAAATTAGAACCACATTTGGCAATTTATTGAAGGAAGCATATTTACATTTGTATGAAGACTGGGTGGGCAGGAAAAAAAAGATTAGCTTTCTTCTTCAGGCCTTCAACTGTCAGGTCTCATTAGAAGTCTCTGATTCTTGCACTTCTAAGGTCATTCTACTCCCTTTTGTCACTAAGCCACAGCCTTTGGGCCTACTTCCTCAAGTATTCCTAAGGAAGCAGCTATCACCCGGGAATAGGATTTCCTAAGACTTTGCCTGATTATTAATGAGTCTCACACTGGGTATCAAAATGAAATTTGTGGCTTATCCTGAGGCAAAACTTCAAGGTGCAAGTATATAGTGAATGGTGAGGTTATACTCACACTCAGGGCTTCCACCACCTTTAGATTATAGGTGAATAATGATCTATCATCTGCAAGAAACACAGACAAACCCGACACACTCAAAGATGCTGCCAGCCTGTCATGCAAATTCCACAGTGGACATCCTATGGAGACTCCAGTGTTTTAAGAACTGGATCATTCAGGGGACCTCTTAAAACTTTCATAAATGATTGACTGCTAGTTTTAAGCCTAGGCCAACTAATTATGTAAATATCACTTCCTGACATACTGTACTCCCCCTGCTAGCCTTCTCCCTATCCCTTATTGAAAGCATTGACAATAACTGAGGATTTTATATTTAAAATGTTTTATCCACAAAGAATGCCCATACTAGGTTGACACCAGTAAATGCTCTAAGGTTGAAGCTATCAAAGCAAGTCCTAGTTTAGATTTGAAATGCTTGATCCCTAATGGAGCTGTGTTCAGATGTGGGGTCTCTAATTTCTCAATGGATTAAAGTACTGATCCATTCTTGGCTTAATGGCAGGTGGGAACTAGGGAGAGGAAGGTAGGAGGTCCCTGATGACATGTTCTTGAAGAATCTTCCTTGTCACAATGTTCTACCTCATGTCAAGCCTAGAAATAATAGAGCTACGTAATCATGCACTGAAACTGGGAGTCAAAGCAAACCTTTCCTTTTTTAAAGGTGTTACAGAGAAACAGAAGTTGTCATGACGTGATGCTGCGATGAGAAGAGAACATAAAGGCCATGGGTTTTATTCTGGATATGGCAGCCAGAGCAGTTACCAGTAGAAAAGCGAGCTTCATGTAGAGACTAGAATGAAGGGCAAGCCTTCTGCAGGTCTATGGGGAAGAGATCTAAGGCCCTGAGGACAGAGAGAGGGGGGAACAGAAAGTAAACCAGAGGAAGGGGCCAGAGAGCAGATACAGAGATTAGTGTGCGATGTCAGTCAGAGGGGCAAATCTTTCATACCTTTGTATCAAAGTAGTAAGGTAATATTCCTATGAAACATTTTGAGAAGAAAAATGAGTTGAAAATTTTTAAGGTTTATTTTGGGTGCTATAGAGGAACAGGGATGGAGGCAAGGAGTTGGTGATGAAACACACAATGGTCCACTCAGATGATGGGTCTTCCAGGATGTGGGTGGTAGACAGAAAAAAGAGATCAGATTAAAAATACAATTTGAAGGCAGGCTGAAAAGAATGGTAACAGGTTGGATATGGGGGTGTGGGGAGAAAAGTCAAGAATAATTCCACACACTGTGGATTAAGTGTGTAAAGGAAGTTGCCTTTTGTCACTCTAGGAAATGCAGGAAGGTTCAGGATTGGGAAAGGAGAACCAAGAAATCAGTTCCACTCTCAAGAATGGGACTAGATGGTGGAGAAAGTCTCCCTTACTTGCCCTGCTATATAGACTTGGAGATATAGTACAGGCAGTGTTACCCAGCAGTCTCTGTGGCAGACCCAGAATGCAAAAGCCTTACAGATGGTGTTTAAAGCCACTGAAGAGCCATGACGAGTTTGGATAAGAAAAGGAAGTAGAGAAAATCAGATAGATTCCAGAAAGGAAACCTGAGTGAACAACTGGTGAAGAAGGAGAAGAGTAAGAAAAACTCATATCCTCTGAGTCAAGAGAAGAATAAAGTGAAAAATGAAATGACAATAAAAAGTGACAATTGTGTGAAATGTTGCCGGCCAGTTAGGAGTGGAAACTGACTGATGAAAGGAAAGCAAGTTTGCCATAAACTGATATTGAAGTGCGAGCACCCAAGCCTCCTTAGACAAGGTCAAGAGGGAAGTGGTGACATAATGGAGACCAGAAGTTCCAGCAGGAATGGAATGTGAACTGTGCAAGAAACTTCAAATGTTCTATAGCTTTATTTAAAAAAGTAAAAGAAAACTAATGAAGCACTATTTAACACCATATAAAAACATTACCATACATGTAATCAATATGAAAACGTAGAGATATCATGCTGTAAATTTGGTGCCTTTTAAACTCACAATGCGTCCTTTCTGACTCTACATTTTGAATGCTCACTAGCTAAATGTGGTCAATAGCTACAGCACTGGTCAGTGGCAGTCTACATTACACAGCGGAATAATTCTGCAGAAAAATGTGGGCATTAACCAATGCCAATCTCAATGCTGCTTGGTGAGGCAGCTATTATTGCTGATATCACATTCCAGGGCCAGATGCTGTTGACTAGGACTTGACTCAACGTGAACAAATACCATGCCATCTACCAGGAAAATCCCACAGCTGAATCTCCAGTACCTTTATGCAGGTACTGGGATATCAATATTAGCTGAGGGTGGAAGTGGGGGTGGAGGATCATTGGGATCATGATATCAGACCACTGATCTCACCAACAGCCTTGTAGGAATACTAGTACTCCTCATGGCCATGGGTGAAATTTATGGCAGAAACATAACTATGAAACGCTTATTTCAGAATTGCAAGGCATCACACAAAAGCAACAAGGGAGGGCTCTCTGTTGCTATCAGTTCTTTTCAAGGTAGCATTTAATGTAGTAACATACTCTCAGTCTTTATCTTTTGAGAGTCAGATCTGTTCTCTCATGGTTGTACACATGTGTTTCTTCTGATTCTGTTCTATATGTCCCCAAATGAAAATGGCAACCCAATCAGAAGATTTTAAAAGTAGGCAATTCACAGAGCATTAATACATTCATTTCTTAAACCCCTGAGGCCTGGTTTCTCATCTATATTTCACTAGTGTTGGGAAACTGAACTGTAAAGGTATAGGGAGCACATCTTGGAAACTGGAAAATGTTGAACAAATATTTTTGATGTTACTCAAAAGGAAAGCCTGTTACTTTGACAAACCACATGGAGTTGGTAAAGAGGAAAAGATGCCTTGCTTTCTTGGAGAACTTGCATGGTTGTAAATTTCCTTTCTTTAGCAACTCAGTTGGGCCTCAGTGAATATTCACTAGGGACAATACTGTCACTGCTAGACAGAGGAGAGGAATGAGACTATGGAGTAAGATGGATCAGGTCTAAGGCCACTCACTTAGCTGAGAGTATGTGGGATCTGGGAGGCTACCACATGCACCATTCTCTCCTCTCTGCCCAGTAGCCACACATGGCCTGCTATCATGGTCAGAGAGTACAGAACTTTCAATCCAAAGTCCTGGGTTCTAGTCTTTGTGGATCACTGTTTGGCTGAGATTTGGGAAACGGATTTATCTTCTGAGTATCAGTTTCTTATTCTATAAAAAAAAAAAGGAAGGGTTGAAAATACTATCTGTATAGTGGACAGTGATTCACTTCCTGGAAACAATACACAGATTTTATTCTGAGAAGGGCATCCTGGATCCCCACCTGGTGTCTATGCATTTCAGGAGTCCTTGTCTTCATATCTGACTCCAAAAATGGGCCTGATACTCAGTTTAGGAAGGGAAACACCTATGGCTAACAGGACCAATCACCACATACAGGCTGAGAATAAAGTTAGCATCACAGAAAGGAGAGCCAGCACTAGTGAGAAAATGGGTCTTAAGGTATTCTTTGTATCTCTGATCAAGCTGTACCTGACCTCTGGGGACATGAAACAAAACTGCCTGGTTCTGAGCTGGCCTTCCTGTCTGTTGGATATGAAAAGGCTCAGGACAGATACAATTGCTTCTCAGGTTTGTTGCAGTGAACACGTTATTGTATGTGATAGGACTGTCCAAGTATAATGTGTCAGGTTATCTGGGGAGCAAAGAAGGTTCCAGCATAACTTTGGAACTACTTTGAATTCCTTATGAGCTGATTATTGCAAGGTAAGAAATTGTTCTATGATACTCAAAGGTTTTTAGGAACCTTGGTGTTGTGAAACATGGTATAATGTGAAGGCTGAGTTATAGAGAAGCGTCTAAAGAAAACCCAAACACTAGAAAGACCACAATGTAACATGGCCACACTGGGGAACTATCTTAAAAATAGGAAGAAGTTGGCCTTCCCCAAATTTCACTTCTGTCATTTCTTCAATTATAAACAGGTGGAAAGAGGAGCACAGGACAATAAAAACGGAGATGATTCTAGTGTGTGTGTGTATAGCCTCAAAGGAACTGAAGCAGTGGGGGTAAAATAAAAGGCGCATCTGTTGAATTCCAATGGACTGAAGTGAAACACAAAGCTGATGCTGCTTGACATGTGTTACGGAGATGCCGTCTCGGTAATTGCAACCCAAAACACACACTACAAAGCGCCGATACTGTAATTAAACCTGAATATTGAGGTCTGAATTTAAAACATCAACTCATACATTAATATCTCTTTTGTCTTAAAAGAAAAGCACAATCACATGGGTACTTTAAGTTCTTAGCATGGGCACAGGCAAACACTTGGTATGGAATCAGCGCCTGGTCAGTGGGCCTCCATCTACCCATGCAGGAGGAAGGTCCTAACTTATTTCACACAGGAGGAAACTGATACTCTGTGGGGCCAAGCTGTGCTCAGTTCCCACAGTAAGGGCAAGACGTGGTTCTGCATGCTTTGACCCCCCCAGTCCCCCCTATGAGGGCTTCACCTCTCCACCTTCCCATGAAAGCACTGGTCTTCAGGGGATCAGAAGTCAGGCTGCCAGACAGGTTAGTCGGGAATACTCTTAATTTTTATCTTCAAAGTAATTTTTAAAGTATTTTTCTTCTCAATTGACAACTCTGTAATGTTACATACACATCCAGGAAAGTACCAGTAAGTAGCTGGAAGAATATTAACCCTAAAAACAAAATCAGTGAAAAAAAAAAATCAGGAAGTTATTTTGCAGAAAGCACTTGTTTCACAGGGAGTTTCCAGCTAACATTAACCTAGTCTTGATCACCTAAAACTAAAACCTGAGCAATTTTATTGCCCACTGTCCATCTTTGGTGCTAGACAAATGTGATAAAACTTTGACATTCTGAACTTACAGGTTGTACCAGTATTTACAATTGGAGAGCTCATCTAAGAGTTGAAAGAAAGCTATTTAACATTAGCCAGAAAAACATAAATGTGCACATTTTTAAAAATTTTTGGAATCTCGTGAACCACAGGTTAGTAACTCCTACTTTAAAAGTAGAGGGACTGGGGAGATAGCTCTGTGGCACAAGGGCCTGCTTGGCAAGTGCAAGGTTGTGAGTTTGAACCCTGGTCCTGCAAAAAATAAATGAATAAATGAATAAGTGAATAAATAAATAAATAACATATGAAGAAAATATTGTTTAAAAAAAATAAAAGTAGAAAGGAAAGGTCTATGAGAAATAAGAACTGATTCCAGATAAGTTGCCCTAGCTTTAGAGGAGGTCTTAAAAGTATCTTAACCCTAATGACAAAGACCTATGGCTGAGACAGTCCAGTGCCTGAGGTAAGACAGCCAGCCCTGAAGTCTGCTGACCTCTAATATCTCCTGTGGCTGAGAATGTGACCTGGACAGGAAGGAAGTTGAGAAAGGGCAGTAGACACAGACCACGCATGCAGGTAGTGAGTGGAGCCAGAGAGCAGGGAGCCCACAGTGGTCCTGGACAAGGGTGAGAAAGTGGCAGAAGGTCAGACAGAAGACATCACAGAAGACTGTCTCATTTCAAAATTCTACTTTGAGTTGGACCACTGCCCAGGGCCATGGAAGGAATCACTCTTGCTATTTTCCTTGAATATTGACAACCAGGCCTCTTCTTTCCAAAACTCACATCATGTGATAGTAACAGCTTCTGTGGAGTAGTCTGGGAACCATATCTCCAACATGACATCGTTTCCTTGGGAAAATGAGTACTGAATTCTAAATCATGTGTTTCCTAATGAACTTTCCAAACATTGTCCACTCACACGCTGAACTCTGTCTGTGCTATCGTTGTGGGTGTTCTGAGAAGCACACTTTCAGGAACTTGGGCCTGAGAAGGCTGCTGTCTCCCAACTCCTGTTAGCTTAGAGAAGTGACTAGTCTTTCCTCCAAAGCTATATCTCAGCATGAGTCAACTAACAACCCCTGGAGAGGCAAGGTGTTTAGCTGGGTGGTCTACCCTTACTCCTCCTGTTCTTCCTCTTCCTCCTGCACTGGACACTGGTTAACAAGGTTCCCATCACTAACAAGCGAGCTTCATGGGGTTTCTCACTTAACCTTTCCATATTTCAGTTTTCATAGCTGCAAAAGAAAGCTGAGTTGTCAAGGACATAAACAAAAGAGAGTGCTGAGCTTTTGGGAAAATAATATAGGCAGGCACAGATACTATCCGGCATTCTTCTTACATCAAGTATGGAGGGAAACATACTAATTTGCTAATCTTGGATTAAATGAATTCTTCTCTGGAAAATTATAGTTAATGTTCCTAAGTCATTTTAAAATTTATTATTTCACTTGATCACTAAGAAAACTTAGGTTTGCATAGCAGACAACACTTTTATTTCTGCTTAACATGTGCTGCTGATGCTCTGAGAAACACTGCTGAGGTCCCCACTAAGGCATGAGAGAGGCAAGGGGCAAAGCCAGGTTTTCCTATTGCTCTATTTTTCACTGTTTCTTCTAATTAAATCTTTGATATAATTAGCTATCAAGGAGCAATTATAGGTCTCTGAACACAGGCACATTCTGAGGAAAAAGTACCAAGGATTAGAGGCCTCAGTAGTAAGTCATTCTAACTTATTTTACGTGATGTAATTTATTTATTATATCTTATTCTAATTCAGCAAAGGGCAGGTTCTCTACATGAAAATGGAACAAGAATGATCTCATTCATAAGAATGATCTCATTCATAAATACTGATGGTTAAATATTGATATCAATTGTTGCTATATTCTCTTTAAAATAAATTTTTAAAAAAGGTAAAAGAAAAAAAACAACAAAATTTAAGATCTTGAAATCAAGTGGTAATATTCAATCATATGTCCAATCTTACATAACTATATCTGTTACTCTGAGCAACAGATTTGATAATATATCAACCACTGTTAATCAGCTATTCTTGTTTTGAAAATTTATAACATATATATTGTTCTATGTTACCCTGTTTCTGTCTGTGTTTCTGATTTTTGTCCTTGCTTTTGTTTTTACTCTTCAAAATAAAATTATAGCAAAAAAAATATTTGGGAGAAATTTACTGTCAATTTATTGTAACTACTGTGTGAAGGATACTTAATTTTAAAACTGACCTCACCCAAGAAGTGCTTTTTCTTGTCTTCTGGGATATAGTCTAGAAAACTTAAGCAAGAAATAACATCCTTATCAGCTACCTTCAACATTTTTATTAGGCTTATCTACCTGCCAGCTAACTACAGGCAGGTAGCTACTATTGGGCAGTCCCCATCCTGCCAAGGAAAACACCTCAACTGTGGTCCTGTAGTTGGCCCCCTCCAATCTGTTCCTTAACTGCCTTTTGACCGTGTTTCATCCTATGCTTGGCCACAGATGACTGAAAAAGATGACAGTGGGTAGCCTTGGGTGGTGGCAGACATGACAAGAATTCTTTAACTTTAAACTATGACCTGATATAACTGTTCAGTGCATTGCTTAAATACTGTTTCTTGTCAGGAAATCCCAGTAATCATCTCATTTAAATGATGCTGCAGCACAGACTGGCAGGATGGCTCAGTAGTCTAAAGTGCCTGCTTAGGAAAGCTTGGTTGGCTGCAGGGATCGCGGTTCGATCCCAGGCACCACATGCTGCGCCAGCCCTGCCCTCAGGGCAGGCTGAGCTGGCCATAAAGATAAACAAACAAATAAACAAAAGTTCTGAAGCAAGAAAAAAAATAAAATTAAAAAAAGAATAAATGATGCTGCCGCAGGAATGTGGCCCTGTGTAGCAAGGCTATGTCAGCCATTTTCACAACTGGGCCACCACACTACTGAAGTAAAAGGCAGGGAACTTCAATATGCCAGTGGAATCCTCCTATAAACAGGCAAAAGGAGGCCTGAGCTCTAGAGATGCTTATTGTCCTGAGTCAAGGCAGCAAGAGCTTGGCAGTCTCTTAGACCTACAGACCATCATTAATATGATGTTGGTTAGCACAGAGAATAAATAGAACCCTCTCTAACAAAATGAAATTCTTTTGTGTTGAAATACAAGAGGAAAGTATAAATATTTTTCTGATTTTGAAAAACATTAATGACAAAATTATTCAAGAAAGAGGCAGATATCATCATGGAAAATACAAATCTGAGGACTCAGACTCCAACCAGGCAGCAGTGATCTGTGATTAAAATGTAAATAATAAACTCACAGTTATTTTCCTTACTATATAAGGTTTTGCATAGTAAGGAATCTGTGAAACACAAAGATGTCTATAGAAAAATGGACACTAATTCACAATTCACAAATGATTGAGGTTGTACTTTAAAAAACCAACACACTGACCTCAGTTATTAGGCATGAAGTATGGAGAGATATGATTAGATTCATGAAGGAGGTTTGGGAGTTGCAGATCATTTGTTTTCCTCTGTGTATATTTGAATTTAAATTCTGTTGTACAATGGACACATACAATTTTGGCTATCAGTTATTAAGAAAAAAGTTCAAACTGTCATAGAAAATACGAAATATAGAAAAAGTCTTTCGCTACTCAGAACTTTTCCTGGTGCTGAGAATTTCTTAATGGCTTTCAGATAATTCACCATTAGCACTGTTTCAGAAAACACAGAGAAAAGAGGACAGATTTTTAAAGTCTAATATAACGAAAAACTTGGAAAGGCACCTGGAACTTCTTTAAAAATTTTAGTATAAGAGTGAAGTGTTTTTTTTTTTTTTTTTTTTTTTTTTTTCCTGTACCAGGGACTTAACTTAGTACCTTGTGCTTGCCAGGCAAGCCCTTATTCTGCTGAGTTATCTCCCTGGCCCTGTGAATTCATTTACACTTAAGCAGAAGTTCATTTATAAAAATTAAAGAAAGCTGTCATGAAGACATGAAACTCAGTGCACAGATTAAGTAGTTTGTTTCTTCAGTTGTAAAAAACACTAAGGGCTAAAGTCTTTCCTTTTAACTTTTGCTTATCTTTCTTAATATACAATTAAAGTCTAAATATTTTTATCACAAATTTTGAATATAACAATAAAGCTCTCACTTGCACAAATAATTTTATGGCTTACACTCAGCTACATTTTCATCTGCTTCCTAAAATAAATTCCGTGTAAGAAAGGATTTCTGAGATGATTTGATACCTTCCTCTTTTGATTTAGGACGCATAGCTTAGGAATACAACAGCCAAGCTAAAATTAACCCAAGTAGCTTCCTGCTTGAGATTAATTTTCACTTCAGTCTTACACTCATTATATAAGAAATTCTAAAATGTTAAATAGTAGCCTGACTTAAGGGAAGTGGTCAACTTAGTGCTTAAATATCATCTCTTCCTAGGAAGCTTCCTACTCAAGATCATCCAACTTAGTAGATGCTGCAGCAAGGACAGAGCCCTATGTGGCTGTTTAGGTATGTAGAAACACAGCTCAGCCATAACTTAAATGGAACATAAGCAGAGATCGCAAATACCTTAATGTATAAACCTACTTGTAGACAGCACTAGTGCTAAATGTCATATTCTAATTTCCAAAATGAACACTGCCTTTGACAGTGTACATACAGAAGAAAACAGGTCTACAATTTTGGTCCTTGGGAATGGAAGAAAAGATCTGAACAGCACGGATATAGGTGTAGGAAGTAGGGAAGGAAGCCTTTTTTAGGAAAAATGAAGGTTTTAATTAAGCTCTATTTTCAGTTCATAGGAAACCTATCAGTAGTTTGATCTGCCAGACTGTAAACTCCTTGAGGACAAAGGTACTTTTTATTGGCCTTTGTTTTCCAGGTTTCCTAGCATGGAGCTGCACACAGCAAATTATGTTAAAAGTAAGGGCAGGGCAGATAGGAAAGGTGATCTCCAGAGAACAGGGATGACTGCAACCAACATACTATGTGATGGGAGCTCTGCACTGGCCCTGGAATGGCCTACAGATGTATGAGAGTTCTATGGCTATTTTTATGTAATAAAAATAAATTAATTTTATATTTCCTGAAACTGCAGAGTATACATCTATACAGCAAAATAAAACTTTATGTTCTTATTTCTTAGGGAGGAAACAGGTGAAGAAGAACAAAGAAAACAGCTGAAGGTAAAAACTCTCAAAAAAACTCCCTAGCTCCATATTGAGCAATAGGTCAAAAGCTGGGGCTGCAAGGGTTTTGAGAATTCTTATGAGAAACTCTAGTAAGAAAAATATAATGAATCATTTCATAATAATGCCCTTTCTTCCCAAAGTACACATCACAATTCCCACATCCCTAGTACATGGGCACTCAGTGCAGAGCTACTGGAACATGGAGGATCTTCCTGTAGTAAGGTCCCTGAGTAGAGAGAGGAACATGGACAGCAGAACAGATCTCTTGGGTGTGGCCCAGACTTGGTGCATGTGTTGCACTCATTCTGCCTTGCCAGGGAGGAAGACTTTCCTTTGCATGGACTAATTCGGGACAACAGTTCTTTTGTGTATCCACTTTTAAGAATTGCAGAGCATGTGTAGTTGGTTCCCTGTCTGCAGTGTGATAGAATTCCTTCACTGCAGTGCAGTTCTGAAGAGATGCTCCCAGATTTCTTAATAAGCTGTCACTAAGACACTGATGATCCAACTGCTGGAGAAAGGGAAACGATAACAGAAAAGTAACCTGTCTCCCTCCAGGCTACAGCATAAGACATTTTGGTTGCTGTTCTGGAACAAGCTCATTTCTGTGGGCATACAAGAGTCAGTGTAGTAAGCAATTAGACAAAAATAACGGAAGTACACTACCAATACAGCTACTTGGGGAGCCAAGTTCCCAGGCCTTGCCCACTCAGAAGTTCCCTGAGAATTATTATGAAGAGAGTGGGATGGATCCCGCCCTCTGTGGAATATCAATGTAAACTGACAAAAGAATTCAAGGCTTGAAGGAAGTTCAAGGAATACTCAGGGGAGGCTGAGATCATGGGCTCTGAGCATTTGAAGTATATCAGGAGAGTAGGAATGCCTTCTCTGGGCAGAAGGCAGTTCTGGGAGGAAGAACTGTTTATTGATCCTTAAATAAGTGAGCCAGGCAGGCTCAACAGAGGTTGAATATCAGACAGGATTAAGCTCCAAGATGCTTCTGGTGGGAGGGCACTGCAGCTGGCTTTATGGGCAATTGTGGAAAGGGCCCTTACATTCTGGGTATTTTGTAGCTTCCAAGGACAAGGAACTTGAAGTGGTAGGTGAAGAGGGTGTGTACACATAAGCAGGTGAGGTGGGAGGGGAGGGCTCCTTACCTCTGGTGAAGGAGCTCATCGGTAGTGTGGATTATTCTTTTGATAATGTGTTGCTGGGAAAGTGTGTAGGTGGAGGGAAAATCAGAGTTGGGCAAAAAGACTGACTACAACCAAAAAGAAACACCCACAACAAATTCATGCTGCAAATGGCATTTTTCTTACATGTTGATATGGTTAACTTTGATTGTGTTATAGTTAAAAATCAGAATATTTTCAAGATAAGGATACTGAATTCTCTCATGTAAAAGACTCAAACTCTTCTACTTTGCAGAATGATAATTCTTAACATTTAGAAAGTTCTTCAGATTGTGGGATTTATATAATAGCAGCTATAGAAAACTTACATCTGTATAAATACCACATCCCCTAAGGAGGATAACATTTCATTTGTATTGAGATGTTTTAACTCTCCCTTAATAATTTAAGATATGAAGTATTAATATTACATATCAGATGTGAGATCTAATTTCTCTTGTATTCCATCTGAAAGCAGTATTACTTTCTGGTACAGTTAATTGTTGTTTTCTTAAAGCCCAGATCTATGTCTTCGCTCTAAAATTAGTTAAATGATATTATATTAAAGTTGCATACCAACAGCTTTGCTGTTTTAACATTAATAGGATAACTCTACATCCTGGAAATATTTCAAAAGATAAACTATCAATACCTTTTGCAAAATGTACTACATTTGTTGCAATTAGTGTGCATATGTGGCATTTTTAATGGGTGGATCACAATAGCTTTTTTGAAGGGGTTCTCTGCTCAGAACGAACCAATATAAATGTAAATATCAGTTTCTTGCTTTTAATTTTTCCTGGGTTATTCTCTCTTACCATCTTTGAAACACTCATTTTCTTATATATTTATTTAAGATGAGATAAGAAGCTGGTTTTAGACTATGAAGGCCAAATTTCAAATGAATTGAAACATAATAAACATTAGGGATAATCTAATATTGCCAACATTATTTTAAAACTAATAATCATGTCATACTTCATGGCTGGGTGAATATTTGCTAATTTATTTTCTATTTGTTGAAGTTTTACGTTATATTTCCAAAAACATTAAAATGTTTGTGCAGAGGGAAGCAGTCTGGACTATGACTGCAACAAGACACACATACATATAATTAGCAGACTGCCAAAGGTTAACATGTGATGTATACCACTCTGAATAAGGTTTTTGCTTTTATCTGAGTATAAAACTCCAGTGACACAGAAACAAGCCCTGATGCAGCTCAGCATGGCTGTGTTTGTGTGTGTGTGTGTGTGTGTGTGTGTGTATGACTATGAACCCTAGCAACTATGAAATAATACACCAAAGAAAACTGGTTCTCATGAAAGTTTTGTGATTCACTACCATAGAATAAAATCCCTAAGTCGCTGACCCCAATGAAAACTTTCAGTGGAAACATGTGTATTTTGCTCTACTTCTTTTTAATTAGACCATAAGTACTTTGTGTTGTGCTGCTTTCTCACTTAAAACTGGTAGTGAAAAGATACTGCTGATTAAACTAAATATTTAAAAGTTCTTTTGGGGGAAAAAAAGAATAACAACAGCAACACCCAGAATGTATCAGTTAATCACTATAAGCACACAAAATAGGTTTGACATTTTCATCCCATAAACATGTAGCTATATGACAACAACAGATGATCCTTTCCCCTCTTTTTTACAGTAACCCAGTACTTAGGCTCACTGGCTTGTTCACAGAATTTTTTCATACATACCAATTCTTCTTTCTGATTTGTCAAAATATCATGACTGGCTGCAAGTGGACTAATGCACACCACAAATTGATCAGGGAATACACGGAGTTCTATACAAAATGAAGAACATCAAGTTACTGTGAAGTTATCAAAAGAACTATGAATACAGAAATGTTTGTTTCCAGGCTTCTCTTGTTCTTTTATACTGTGAGTGTACTGTGCACACAGACATGATACACATCACTTCTCCCCTTTTCTTCTTGTGTTTGCCATCAATAGGCAGCATAAACACAAGGCTGCAGGGAGACCAGCAGGCTGCACACAGGTCCACCTGTACAAAGAACCACTACAGCACGTGGAATGGGTGGCATTTTTCCCTTTAGAAATCACATTTGAGAAATAGTGTTTTTTTCTAATGAGTACAGGCTTATAAAAAGGAAATGTGTTTGATAAACACCTGAAAATGTGACATACCAGCCTTTCTCCAGTTGGTTGACTCTCTCCCTGGAGAGCTGGTCTTAGGGAGGTCTCCTACACTAGAGGGCAAACTCCCAAGTGGAAACTGGTATTGAAATCAGCAACTTCTTTTAGGAATTGGTGGTGAGACTACTAAGGGAATGAATGGATAAACATGTAACAGTAGAGATGATAAAGCTACATCATAGTCAGTAATGATCTACTATTGTAGTCATTTAAAACCAAAGGCAGGGGCTTCTACGTGGGAAAGGCTATATAACAGAACAGGATTCGACAGTCAATACAGAGAACACAAGCAGCAGCAGCAGCAGCAACTGGGTCTGCCCTTAGATTACATCCCTGTTCATTCTTCTACTCCTCTGACATCTGTTACCCTCCACCCATCACATGGAGTGATGTCCCAAGGCTGTGTAGTGGATGGCAACAGTATCTTTTTGGGGTGGGAGGGTGAGGGGGAGGCCCCTCTCCTCCCTGCTTAATATTTGCTGCACTGGTTGATTACCTCTGTAACATATATGTACTGCTATTTTATTTTTTTCTAAAAGAGAAAACTTTCCTTTACATATGGTCAATTTTTTAAAAAGATGTGAGTATTTTAAATCAGGTAAGTGAATCTTTTTACAGACCCTGCACACAAGGCCCTGAGTCGACAATGTGTCTCAGTTTGGTACACTGGGAGGCCATGCACAAGGTGGTAGTTATACAGATAATCTAAGTACACTTTAGTCTTTATATCATTCAGCTACATTAAATGATAACAAAGGCCCTAAAGAGCTGATGTTATAGTAGTAGCTCCTCCAGATCCCTGAAGTTACTGCTGTTGCCTATGGGGTCACTTTCCCTGTTCTACTCCATCCTACACAACTTGAGGGTCCTAAAAAAGAGTTGCCCTTGTTCTGCTCAAGGCTTATCATGGTTGCCTAGAACCCATGCCTAGGACTGAAGCTACTGGTCTGATCTTTCTTCAGACTCCACCTTATTGAAGCCCTCATTTTCAGGTGGAGGCCTGGGCCTAAGCTCTGAAGCCTGACTCAAGGATGTGTACATTTGGCTTGGTAAATGGAGATGGTCTTTGAAAAGCCAAAACCAAATTATCAAACAGTTAATATTATTCCTAAGTTCCTGAAATACTTTATTGAGATACATGGCAAGTGCTCTGTGTCTTACTTTATGGAAAGTGAAAGGGAAAGACAGAACTCATCTTCTCCACCCCACAATGAGAAAATTGGAATAGTGGTCCCTCATTTATTGCAGAGGTTACATTCCAGGCACTCCCATAATAAGTGAAAATCAGCGAAGTAGTGATGCTATATTTTAGTATTTTTATATGTTCTGAGGCTTTACAAACCCTTCCCATACTCTTATAAACTTTTCCCACACTTTTAAAAAACCCTTCTAATGTTCTAAACCATTTTCTAAACTTGTAAAGCTACATAATTTTAACAATATATGTATTCTGTATGGTTCTGCAAAATTCTGCAATATAGCAAAAAATCCACAATAATAATTTAGACTAATATTTTTGAAAACCTGCTTAACAGTGAGTCTGTGAATGTCAAATCATGAAATTGTAAGGGACTACTGCATAAACTTAAGGTCATTACACTGATATAATTCAAAATGACTAGTTCCATAAAATAATTTTATATTTCTTTGAAAAATTAAGATGGCAGATTTTTAACATTTTGATGCCAGGCATTATATTAATACAAAACTACTTCTGTTTAGGTCCTAATTAAGGTTTTATTATTTTAGTATTTAAATAATGAATTAGTTAATGGCAATCCCTACTAGCATAGGTAGCTAAAAGGCATTTTAAAAGATATAAGGAGAGCTGGCTTAGTTTACTGCTAGAAGAGAACAAAGTGGAATGTCTCTAGGAGGATAATGTATGTAAGCAACCTTTGGGGTTAAAGAAACACACACAACTCTGAGAAGTTCACAAGAAAATCTCCATACAATTAATTTTAAATTCCTTATTTCACGTCTTACACACATACCGACTCTGTCCAAGGAAAATGACTTAAATTTTCCTTTCAATACTCAGATCTACTTGGAGAACAGTCATTAACTTCGGACTAGTGCTGTTGGCTACACAGGTTTGATATAGTCTCTTAGCTGACACCTTAACTTAGAGAAATGAGGGGTGGGAACTGGCCTTGTGAGACCCATGGAAGGCTCTAGAGGCTCTAGGCTGGGAAAGTGCTTTCTCTTGTGTATGCCTGCTTCGTATCCCACGGTCTTGGTGTGTACTGACAATGATGGAGTGAGGCAGAGTTCAGTGTGCTTAGGTCACTGTAGGCAGTAAATGTAGTATAATGAGGTGGCAGAGTGGGGGTGGGGGTGCCCACAAAAATCTGCAAGTGCTCTGTGACAGGAACACAATGAACAAATAGGAATTTCTATTCCTTAATTTTCATCCCTTCTCTAGGGTCAGTAAGTTGTGAGTGCTGGACGGTCCAAGAAATGGCTTCTTACTAGTATTCTGGGTGCTCCCAATGCAGCGAAGGCGAATCCCCCTCTTGAGGAAATAGGCAGAGATCTGATAGCCATAACCTGTAAAGTAAAAGGAGCATCATAAGTTTGTTTGCCACTGAATCCAAAGGGTACAACTCAGGTCCAGCCATTAAGTATGTATCCAATTATTAACAGTAACTATCTAACAAGTAAAGAAATAAAAGAACTGACAGAAAGCTTCGCCTCAGAGGCAGGGATGAACATTACTATCTGGGCTCTTCCAGGAGTGTGGCTGTAACTCCAGCACAGTCTCTAGGCTCTGAAGCAGCTTAGTCACATAATCTGCAAAGTGGAATACATGAAGGGGCTAACATATCTGACAATACACGCTCTCAGATGGGATAATTAACTCAGTGTGAACTCAAGCACAGAACTCAGCCATCTTCCAATATTCATTGCTCATTAGCACAAATTAGAGTATTATGCCTGTAAATAAGCTACTTCCTAATTCCCTAATTTAAGTACAGATAGTTTTTTAACAAGATAAAGAGAAACATGGCAGAAGCTTTAAAAAAAGTCCCTAGCCTACAAGAAGGGAGCCTTGACTATTGTCAAGTGTGTAAGACCACATGAAACATGAAATCCCTGTGCTGGTGAGACCAGTATCAATTAAAAAATCTATGTTTACAAGGGTGAACTTATATGCTTATAATAACATCTTTCATAATATGTTCAAACAGAACTGATGCAAAGATTCCCCAATAGCAGAATTTTTTTTTAAATGGGGATATAGACATAGTGAAACATTATACTGCTCTTAAAAATGCACAATAACCACAGCTAGTTAATAAAAGATGTCATACAAACATAATGTTAATTTAAGGAGGTCTGTCCAAAGGATCAAAGGAGTAAAACTCATGAATGAAAAGAGACAATGCCACTGATCTTATAGGGGAAGAAGACAACTTTAGGTAATTCATAGTACCAACCTAATTCTTTCATCTCCCCTTTCCCCCCGCTTCTTTTGCAGTGTCCTTTTCCCCCAGGAAGATTAAGTAAAAGTGGTCCTAGTTAACACATTCAAGCGCCAAGGGACAGAATCCGAATTTTGTACATGCCTCAGTAGAGAGGACAGTGGTGCCTAGGTGCTGAGATATCAGGAAATTGCTGAGCCTGAGACATTATTTTGCCCCTGAAACTGGAAGGCTCAAGAGCTAGAAGAGATGATCTTGAAGACCTCTAGAACATCTCTAGGAAAAACGAAGTCTTCCTCCCTCTGAGAAGTCTGTGACAATGACTGTTCCAAAATTGTGTCCGTAGAGGCCCAGGACATCAGTAAGCAGACACTCCATGCACTGTCTAAGCAAGCAGAGGCAGGAATAGCACAAGTGCTTTAGCCACACAGACTGTGAAATAACTGTGACATCCGTAAAAGAATAATCTTCAGATTTAATGACATGTAATATATTTTTCTCAATACTCTGGAAAATGGACTGCATTTCAGTCATGTGGTTTTCTTCTGTTCAAAATGTTAAGGAAAATATGCACACCACTGGTATTAATTCTGAGTACTTTTCAACAAACATTTCACTCCTTAGGTCACTGAGAGGGTGGAAGTTCCCTTCTGCCTCTGTTTATTTGTCCTACTGTTGGGGTAGGGGTACTTTGTAAGAGAACAATCCTTAATAATTTGGAACCCACATACATAGCAATATTTAGAAGTTATGTTTCATGTAACTGTTGAGTCTTCAAAAAATAGTCAACAAAAATGCAATTATCTAATGGACAATAAAGTCTCCATATGAAACATTTTTCTATACAAAGAAACTTGCATAAAGCATATCCCAACTGATTTATTGTTTAAACCAGTAGAACTGAGTTTAATAAAGCCTAGACCTCTACATCTGTATCCTCCACAAGATAAGATTATGTTAAAGGAATTCTTCTTAAACTAGCATCTTGTTATTAGTGGTTTCAGTGAAAAACTTGGCCTATAAGCAAAAGGGCAAGTTTAACACATTAAAATAGATTTACACCTGTTAGGTCAAATTCCACTGATCAAATGAAAGTTGAGGGGCCTGGCGGGATGGCTCAGTGGTCTAAAGCGCCTGCTTGGGAAAGCTTGGGTGGCTTCAGGGACCATGGTTCGATCCCCGGCACCACATGCTGCGCCAGCCCTGCCCTCAGGGCGGGCTGAGCCGGCCATAAAAATGAGTGAATAAACAAAGAAATGTTCTGAAACAAGAAATAAATAAATAAATGAATAAATAAATAAATAAATTTAAAAATTCTTAAAAAAAAAAAAATGAAAGTTGACTGTCTAAAAAGGACCCTGAAAAGAGATTAAATGCCAAACATACTTTTCCAGTTCTTATGACAAACTAAATTTGATATATAAACAGACATTTAATGCTGTGGAAACATACAGAAGTAACATGGTTTACACTGAGATGAAGTTCATTTATCCATAGATAACCAGCAGTGATAAGAATGCACGTTTAACTTCACTGTTAATGAAACAGACTTTACAGGGTTCGAGAGGTCACTGAGATTTTTGTACATAGCTAGGGCTACAACAAACTTCTACTATTCTAGACAAAGAGCAATTTGACAAATAATCCAGGAAGCTTTCTGCTTTTCCTACTTAGGCACCAGCTCCCAATTTGCTACTACTGTGCTCTAGGTGAGGAAAACCTTAATCTGTGGGAAAATAAGCAAAAGAAAACCATAAAGTGATTTACTATTTGGCAACAGTATTGTGGAATTAGGAGGCACTTGCAAATCACACTAAAGTAAGCCAGTTGACTTGCTAACTACTGAGGTCCTCCTCAACTGAGAAGTCTGTGTGGACTAAGGAAGAGATTAGGGTTAGAGAAGGGATAACTTTGTAATGAAAGCATGTTTCTACAAGGATTCGTTGAAAATATGTATTTATTGAAATAATTTACATTTCTAAATTGCTACATTTCACTTGTAGTACCTGCAAGGCCATTCTGGCCTCTGAGCAGCCCCCAAACCTCCAGTTTCTGAGCCACTTTCTGTATTCTGTACTCTGCAAAGAGCTGATACACTTCTCTATCCTTCCACACACAATCTTTAAATCCACACCAAAGACTAGAATGATGCCTTGTTACCACATTAACTTTCTTCTAGCTCACTTAGTTGTTCACAAAATACTAATTCTCTGATGGGGGGAAAAATAAGGGAGGGTGACCATTGCGACCATTAATGTTTATGAAAACAAGAAAGGGTAACCAGAGTTCTGTTGCTATGTTATCTCCTAGTTAGTCTATAATGAGCTACCCCAAAATGGTTTATTAGCAACTTAGACTTTAATAAGAAGGCCATAATCATAACAACAGCCCCATATCACACATGAGTTGTACAAATCCCATCTTGGATTAACAAGATATACAGAACAGTTTTAAGTAGTACCATGTTTTAATGAGTAATGCACTTTAAGGGACTACTCATTTATTTGGTTGTAATTCATAGTCATAAGGCACTAAGAGCAAATGTCTTAAGAGTTTTCAGTGCAAATACATTCAGCCTCCCTTGTTTTCCAGTGAACTCATAACCAAAGTGACCCGAACTTCCTCATGGCTACTAAGGGGACTATGTGGTGTGCTGCCTGATGGCGGACCCTTTCCCCATGGTCAAAATGAGTGTACAGACCGAGCCTCAAGAAATACCTGCATGTGGCCCACTGAGGCTTTACGACACCCCAGCAGGTGAGCACTGCCCATGCGGCTCACCTCCAGGAATGCCTTTTCCCAAACTGCAGGGCTGTCTAACAAGGACTTCTTGTGTCTCTCAGTACTTCTATCATAGAGATGACTGACATCTTCATAAGCATTATCACTTGCATGATCATCAAAAACTTACACCTAAGAACACTCTATCAAAATTCAGTAGTGCCCCATCTTTTGCCATATTTCATACACATATATTTTCTATCCTATGTCAAGAAAATTAGAAACCATAAAACTTTACTCCTATAATATGTTGAGTGCAGATTCCCAAACAATGAGGACATTCTCCTATATTAATAAATGATACAGGGCCGGTGAGATGGTTCAGCAGTCTAAAGCACTTCCTTAGGAAAGCTTAGGCAGGTCAAGGAGATTATAGGACCTCAGAGGAAAGGGATAAATGAACTATAGTGTGTCTAAGGAGAGTCATCCAGAGAAAAACATTCTATCAGGCTTTCACAGAAAGCAAACTGGCCAAGCAATGGCCGTGACTCATCCCGAAAGCTGACACTAACAACAGTCCTACAAAGTACAGTATATGGTCTCAAACTTAATCCTGAGGGGATTTGACCCTGGAAGATACAAAAAAACGAATGTTTTGTTATACAGGTCTTGCTTTGACTTGCCCTTGATCACCCAGCAAGAAAAAAAAAATGCTTAATTACAATGCATGAAACGCAGAGCTAGATTGGTGAGATGAGCTTTAGGAGGCTTAGATTCAATAGCCTCCAACATTACAAGCTTCACTGGTGGCTCACTGCAATTGCAGAACATTTGACTGTGTATGCATCTGCTTCCTCTTAGTCCAAAGAGAAGGATTTTCTTTTCCTTTCTTCTTCTTCTTTTTGTTTTTCTTTTTAGCAACATCAATAGGGAGGTGGGTCATGCCCACACACTGTACTCTGTAGAACCATTGTGAGGACAATATGCAATATGTCAACTTTTAAAAAAAGAAAGGGGAAAAGAAAAACAAAAAGTAATGTTGATTAAATGTGTTAATGTTTAATTGTTTGATCAATCTTATATACCTATACCTATTAATCTAAACTGATCTGATGATGAAAATATGTAATATAACCATTGTTAAATTTAAACAAACAAAATTAAATTAAATTAAAAAAAAAAAAAAAAAAAAAAAGGAAAGCTTAGGTAACTGCAGGGACCACATGCTGTGACAGCCCCACCCCCAGGGCAGGCTGAGCCAGGCATAATAATAATAATTAGAGTAAGAATAAGAATAAGATACAGGCTGAACATTTCTAATCTGAAAATATAAACTGTACGGAAGTTTGCAACTTTCTGAGGACTGAGATGATGTTCAATTAGTTTCATTGTTTGAAGCATTTATGGTTTTCTTAAAATTTGGGATGCCTAACCAGAAAAGTCTTTGTATATGTTCTAAAATCCAAAATCTCTGCAATCTAAAACACTTGAGGCCCCAAGCATTTCAGATGAGGGATATTCCTCCTGTGTTACCACAAGGGAGCATGATACCATTGCTCAGATCATAACTCTGTATTTAGATTTCTTAAAAAAGTTTCTTGCTCATGTTTCTTCAAGCTAGCATTTAACTAAAAATGATGTATTTTAATAGCTGTATGTGCTTACATCTTGTTATGGTTTATGTCTAGTTGTCCCCCCAAAGCCTCATGAAATCATGGGACGTGGCTTCTATTGATTGAGACTTGATTCATGATCCCTGGGATTGTGTTTTAGTACTGATGGGATTATCGGTCTGAGTAAGGCTGAGACTATGGGTGTGGTCTAGGGCAGATATCCTAAGGCGGAGAGCCTGAATGTAATATAAAGAGCGACAGAGAGATAGAGTCAAGCTGTTGCTCTCTGCTGCCCTGTTTGGTTGACTACCTCTGCCACCATTTTGTTGCTGTTCCGCCACCATGAACTGGATGCTCTCTGCTCTATTCTACTCAGCCTTGGGCCAGCTGACTATGGACTGAAACCTCCACAAACTGTGAGCTAAATAAACCTTTCCTTCCTTCATTTTGAGTATCGGGTATCTGTCCCAGCAATGAGAGAAAAGTAACTAAGACACAACTCTTAATCTGAAATAATCCTTTTTTCCATAGTTCTGAACTTTTAAATCGATTAGGCTAACTCATCTTAATACAATGACACTAATAATGGATTTGAACTTTAAAAAATCTCGGCTATACAAACATAAATATTCAATCTGCATGTTCTCTTCAAGTGGCAGCCATTTAACAATTTGACTGCTTTTTTAACAATATGTATAGGTTCTAATTAAAGCTATAATTACAATTAAAATAAAGTTTATAATAACATGACTTGGAGATTTAGTTCTACAGATAATTTCAAAGAAGTCAAATCTTAAATTTTCAGATGCTTAAAATTCTGGCAAAGGCAAATTTACCTGAGGACGTGGGCTAACAGTAACAGTCTGCTATTTGTTTTGAAACTGGACACCAGGGTCCAACCAGACTACTTACTATGTACAAACACAGAAGTAGCTCTGTTTGTAGCACATGCCAGTTCTGACATGCCAGTATGAAGCAGTCAGTCACTTCTCATTTTCTATCTGAAGACATGGTTACGATTTAAGGGGACCTAAAGAAAGAGGATGATATCTACTAAAAACTGATGACGTCTTGGGTACTGACTGGTCTAGATGAAGAACATACTACATAAAAGATGGAGAAAGGATGTGTTACAGCTATTTTATGCAGAAAAAAGTTATAAACTAATTTCTTCCCAACACTATCAATTTAGAAAGTTACTCTTATCCTTATTGGAAGACCTAGGATAGGAAGGGTAGAGAAATTATGACACTGACACAGTCACTTAAAAACATAAAAGACAGACTAGGACTGAGATGAGGCCTTTGGAAAAGCCTCCATGGAGTCTTTTGAAGTGTGTTGTTATAGGCCTACATGTGACCTCTATTATTGCTAGCGATGGGTGGAGCTGTTCTGTGAGAACCGAAAACCAAGTCCTGTCATAAGTTTAAGAATACACACATAGTATCCTAATCTAAGACCACAACTGGGAAACAATTTGGGTGGGTAAGTGGAATATTTGGTCCTAGGCTAAAAATTTCATTTATTACCCAAGACATTTAAAGATTCCAAAAACGTTCCCTTGAGATAATATTTCATGTCCTTAAATAAGGACAATACTAGACTCTCTGAGTCACAATAAAATTATGTCCATTTGATGCCAAAACAAATGAGACAAACTGGTTAGTTTCACAGTAATGCTTATGAAAAAAACTGAATAGTTATGAGGCCAAATTACAAAAAAAAATTTTTCTGTTACCTGTTGACTTCATAGGTAATATCACAAGGCATATGTGCTATTAATTTTGTTATTTATGGAATCCGGCAGCACTTGTTAATACTGAATAAGAAAACTTTACAGTAAACAAAAATGAAAATACAACAAATTTAAGAAGTGACTGCTCCAGATCTGTTCTTGAGACTACTTTCCCACTTTCCGATTATAAAAATATGCCCTTCGCATTAAATATGGAAACCATATTTAGATTATATGCAAGCACAGATGAAATGATATTCAAAGTTATGGTTCCCACAATCATAACACTGCCAGACTATGCGTAATGATGAAAATAATATAATACTGTGTACTTCTAAAAGTCAACCTTCTCTACATTACACTGATCTTCAAAGAACTATGCATATACAGATTTTTAGTAACTCTTCTAAATGAGGCAGCTGGTTGTGAACTGCTAACTGCTCAAGCAAGCCCCTCAGCAACTGCTTTTAAATTTCTTGTGCCTAAGCAGGAAGGCAGAGAAAGCATATTCTCTTCATCTTCCCAGTCTTGCAGGGTCCACTCCAGCTCAAATTCTTTGCAGCAACACACAAAGAGGGGAGTTCATGAAGTAATGGGCTATTCCAATAGCACTGCAGAATCACAAGGCAGGAAATGTTCTGGAGAAGTCATCTAGTGTACTTCCTGCTTATCAGCCAGGATCGTATTATTAAAAAACAATACAGAAATACCAAATGAAAAGATGCCACACCTACCCATGTGCAACTCAATTCTTACCAATTGGAACTCAGGTTGCAAACTTCACGCCTGAGGGGCAAGAAAGGTAACAGGAAAAGGGCTGGGTCCTTACTGGAAAGGTGGAAAGAGTATCTTGCTAGTTTATAGGATAAGGCAGTGACTACGCTATCAGCTTCCAGCAGGATCTAGGGAATAGGGCACCAGAAAAAATGACAACCCAAATTTTATGTTAAACCTCCTCAAATTTTAAGTTTGCAAAATATACTATGCAGTCCAAATAACATGCTGTCAAATTTAAAGGCTGAAGGAGCTTCACCTGACAGTCTGCAGCCTCTAATCCATATTCCTCACACTTAGTTGAAGTTCATTTTCTGTGTGTCTTCTGTAGAGCTAAAGGGAAGTTGGTCACTTCCAAATGCTTGAAGGTATGTATTCAGTTTGAATTAGCCATTTATGCTAGGCTGAACAAACCCACGCCATTAACCTCATTACCGAGTACGTTATTCTATGCTTAATTCATCATTTTGACCCTTTGAAAATTCTAATACTCAGTTAAAGAGTTTGACTACTTTTACTGTTTGCTGTATAAATATGTGTGACCTGTATTTAAAAATCAGAAAACTTCCAGTAAGTAAAACAGTACCTGAGAAGCTGTAGTAACATGCTTTTCTGCTGAGAGGACCAACCATCAGAAGGACGAATTGAAAATTGCTCCCATATTAAACAATCACGTGCCAAGAGCCTGTGAACCACACAGTTCCTGTCCTATTTACAGTAACACTGTTGTGTATGGGTATTCTCATTGTTTCCCAACTTTATTAAGATTACCTGAGAAAAATGTGTTCTTTGATTATGTATATACACTGGTTGTGAAATGACTACTACAGTCAGGCTAATTAACACATCTCTCACCTCATGCACTTGTTTTTTTTTTGGCAGGAATTGAACTAAAAGCCTTGTGCTTGCTAGGCAGGCATTGCTGATGTTGTAACATTTTAAATACAGTGTAAATACAACAACCTACTCTTCACAAATTTCAACTGTGTACTATTCTATTAGATGTACAAGTTCTGCAAATTATGGATTTTAGGATGATGTCAAACCCATATGCATTAGTAGAAACCATACAGCAAATTTTTAATTCTGATGTTTTCCTAGGCTACAGAAATACAGTACAAGGCTGGGGAGATAGCTCAGTAGAATAAGCACTTGCCTGGCAAGCTCAAGGACCTGAGTTCAATCCCCGGTTCCAGGGGGAAAAAAAATGCAGTATGGTCCTCTTTTGATGCAGGTCAGTAGGAGCTGCGTCAGGTGCAATCACAAAGGTAAACTCCTTATGCGCTACTACTATATTGCTAAGCCGAAATGTCCAGTAGGCTGGGTGTGTGAAATGGATTTTTAAATGGCATTTTCAACTTAAGAGAGTTTATCAAAATGTACCCCAGGATGATAGCTACCAGGATGGCAGCATAAGTCAAGAAATATCTAGTGTCTACCATCATGCCGAGTATTACATCCCTATGGCTTCATGTTCTAGCTGAATGTCTACATCTCTTCTTTTCTACTTTGTGTTTTCCCTATGTCATGGCTGGCCCTTACCCCTACCCCTTCCCCTGGGCAAGTATCACACTACTCTCTTTGGATGAATTTGGCTTTTGTAGATTTTATATATAAGTGGCATCATAAAATGCTTTTCTTTCTGTACTAATTTATCTTACTCAGCGTAATGCTTTCCAGTATGCTGTTGAGAACAGCAGAATTTTCTTTCTATAGCCAAATAATATTCCATTAGTATTCCCCATTTTCTTTATCCATCTTCTGTTTATGGCTACTTAGGCTGTTTCTATATCTCAGCTCTTGTGAACAGTGTTATGAACACAGCAGTATAGGTATCTATGCAAGATACTGATTTCATGTCTTGGGATACATACCAAGAAGTCGGATTGTTGGTTGGTTGACACTGCAGCTCTATATTTAAATTAAAAAAAATTATTTAGCTTACACTTTGCAGTGGTTTCAGTCCATAATGGATTGGCTCCAAGACAAAGTGGCACATGGCAGTGGGACAACCATTCATAGCAGCATCAGAAGACAGCAGAAGTGGGCTGGGGTTGCAGGTGGGAAGAAAGGGCTCTTACATTTAACTTCTGAGGAATTTTCATATTGTTTTCCATAACACATAGACTAATTTACACTCCCATCAACAATGTGCAGGGACTTCTTTTATTGATACTTGCACCAACACTTGTCTCTTTAATAACAACCCTCCTAAGAGATGTGAAGTGACTTTGCTTTACACTTTCCTGAGGATTAGTTATGCTAAACACATTTTCATATACCATCAGATTATGTGTATGCCTTCTTTACAAATATGGTAAAATATCTAGGTTGATGCTTTGTCAAAAAATTTGTGGTTGAAATTCTTTAATAAAGTCTTTCCACATTTTGTATTTATTAAGTTTTATAATATATACTGTTCCATAAATTATTCTATTTGGGTATTCAAATATACTAGTACAAAGATAATACTTTCATTTTAATTTCTGCTGATATCTAAAGAAGATGTAAATCTTCTTTGCTGCTAATATATCTATCCAAGAAATTTTTCCCTTTTCCTCTGATCATTCTTGGGCAGTTCTCTTCTTGCTATCTTATTTCACTAACTAAAGTTTGGTTTTCAAGTACTATTTCTGCTATATATTTCCTATATAAGTAATTTATTTCCTCTATCCTTTGGATTTACCTTTTTTCTAAAATTAAAAAAAATAAAATTTAAAGGCATTCTTTCTTTTTTCTAATACTTTAAAATTACAAATTATTCCACATAGGTATGCCCTACAAGTCGTTGAACATAATCTTCTAATTTTCTTTTAGTTTTAAGTATTTTCTAGCTTCAACTGATGTTTTCTTTTTGGCCTATACAATTTGTATAAACAAATTTTTTAATTCCTCAAAGCACTTCTCTTTTATTGATTTTTAACCTAATTTTATTGTGGTTGGGCTTGCTTAATCTCATGTGGTCTATTTTCATAAAAATTCTGTATGTTTGATAAAAATGTGCATTCTCTGACTACTGAGAGCTCAGTGTGCACAATATGTCTACTGGTTCAAGTTTTAACATCTGTATCATCAAAACTCTGTCAATTGTATTTGCTTGATCAATTAATTAAGGACAATTAATTAAACACCCACTCTGCAAATAGAACTATCAATTTAAGTCTTTCCAATTTGTCTGATACTTACAGAAACTATATTACATACACACAACTTTAGAATTATATATTCAATGAACTGAATCAATATTCAGTGATATTCTTTATCTTTAGTAATTTTCTGTGTTTAACTGATACTAATATATCTTACAATATTTGCTTGCAATTATCAATTAGTTCAAATTAATTTACAGTATATCTTTCATATGGTTTCATTTTTGACTTTAAAAAAAAATCTCAAATCTCTGAATTTTCCAAATGAGTTACATTAAGATATGGAGTTTCAGTTTGTCTTGAAAAAAAATTGGATCAGAAGCACACATGCTTGCATTCTCACAGGCACCGAGTGGCTGAAACTGGCAGAAGCTATGTAGTCTGCTAAAATAAGCAGGAAACCATTAGCCCAAGGTTGTTTCTGTAAACAAACAAACTGAAACTTTGAGGCATTCCTTTCAACTGATTCTTAGTTCAGCATTAGTCAATCATACTCAACTAGCTTATTATATAACTAGGGACTTCCTATCCAACCATATCCAATAAGTATCTGTAGCCAAACCAGTAATTTCTTTATTTTGCTTCCATATTCAGCCTTCTGCCCACACTGCTAGAAGAGAGCTTTCTGAACCTTTTTATCTGATTGATGATTTCTTCTTTGTTCAAATAAACTCTATTGAATTTATTGTGTTTCATTTTTCTTTTAATAAAGCCAAGTGGGAGAAGGCAAGGCTCATCAGCAGCCAAAGGACTAATGAGAAAGGGACACAGTGATGCTTCAGAGTCTGTACAGGCTCAGTTGCCAACTAAATATGTGCAGGGAGGGACAAATTATGATGAAGATTTTTCTGGCTTGTTAAATGCATTTTAGGTGAATGGAGCTTGCTAGGGAAGACATTGATAAGGTGTTAAGATACTAAGCTGTTTAAGAAAGAAAGATCTGGGTAAAGTTGTCTGGAAAACAAATGGAAATAAAGTGTGGAGTTCAAGGGGTGAGATCAAGGCTGGGAATACACTCAGGCATCTCTGCTCAAATGGCAAAAAGGTTCACAGGAGCACTTCCAAGGAGGAATCAGGATGAAGCTAAACCAGTGCATGAAGATTGGCAGAACAAGAGGAGTCCAGAGGAGTAGACAAAAAAGGATAACCAAGGCAGTCATCCTAGACAAGAAATTAAAAAGATCAAACACCGGAAAGATTAGCACGAGAAATAGAACAAAATATTAAAAGTACTGAGCAATTAAGAGGTGACTGGTAGTATTTCTGAGACAGTTTCAGGTAGAAGAAAAAAGAAAGTAAGAAAGTTGACACAAAATGCAAATATTTGTTCCAGTAATTTTGCAAAGATGAGACACTGAAAATAAAGGAGTTTTCTATGGAAATCAGTAGATTAAAGTGTATTTCTTTCATGTCACATTCCTGTTTTGATTTCCTAGTCTCAAGCTTGCTTGCTTTCTTTCTGCTTTCTCTTCTGATGTTCAAGTAGTGTATTTTCACTTGCTATTCAGCATGTAGTGTAACAAAGATTCCTCTTAACTTTGTCATAGTCATTTGGAATTTCTGTCCCACTACACAAGGTGCTGGGTCTTTTTTCCAACTGTGAAGCAGCCACTGAAGTCACAGAAGAAACACTGAAAATTTCCCAAATTTATTATCTCTTCTACTTGCCCCACCAGTTACTAAATAAACCACTGGGAAATTCAAATTATCATCCACTAGTCCAGACTTTCTTCAACTCCCAATCATGGGTCCACAACCCCTATCTAAATCACTTGGGGCATCTGAATTTCCACAGAAAATGCCTGTATCCTCAGGCCTGTGATGCAGATATGAAGACATGGGCTGTGTTCTTTGTAAAGAGCTCCAGGGAATTCTGATGCACAGTCAGGCTGCAAAGTCACTTAGTTCTAAATATTGTTTTGATGTTTTACTAGATGCATAACTCTAAGCGGAGTACTGTTAAAATAACAGTAGTGCTTCATAGAGTTGAGACAAACCCAAAACTGTAAATTCTGATAGTGAATGTAAGAGATCAATTACTCTAGCTTTTAAACACAAACAAATAGGGCTTTAGGAGGAGCACTATAGCAACAATGAAGAGGCACAGAGAGAAAGGTAATTTCTAAGGCACTCAAGGCTCAAACTACCAAGGCAATTTAGGAGAAGCCAATGCATATTAGCTCAATTATTATCATACTCTGGAGGATTTCAAAGAACACATCTCACATCTTCTTTGTTTTCTTTCTTTTTAAATGCCTGCTGATCTATTTTTCACAAAAACTACTTAATTTTTATCTTCTACAAGTTCACATAAAATGATTTTGACATTTAAAAAACTTAAAATTACAGGTATGCAATGAATTCCTATTATAATTTAGATGATAAGTCAGATTACATGGACTCAGGTTAGAACAAGAAATAATTGTATGCTAATGCTTAGATTTTATTTGCAAACAATATTATTTTTACATTAACTGAATGAACTGGGCAGTTTAACAGAAGAATATGTACAGGAATACACAACTTTGTTTTACTTAAATAGTATGTTAATGGTAATAAAGATCCAAATAAACAAATCTAACTACTGACTTACCAAATCATAGAACAGAAATTTAATTTTTTATTTATACACAGCATGAAATTAGCAAAGACATAATCATTAATCACATGGTGTCAGATGAAATCCAACAGCAATGTTCATCTGCCACTTGGTTTTCTGAGAGGGAAAAACAACAACCATCACCAAAGAAAGATCCAAACTTCATCAAGCCTCTGGTGTTCACTACTCACTTATGGAATGTGCAAGGGCTCAAAAACATTCTAAAACCAACATGCAGCTACAGCCAGCCAAATCCATATATGAGAAATTCCAGAAGACACTTTTCCTGGTTTCATTACAAATTAAGTACAAAATAGAAATACTTGAAGGGTATGAGGTACTTAAAAGAGATATGCATCTATAATAGACAGAATCAACCAAACCTAATGAACTCTGGGATCAACCTTGCTTGGATCTTGAAACTTACATATAATTCTTAGTTTTAGTTTAAAATAATCTCAAGGGGGAGATAGGTATAAATAAAATAACATTGGACATAAGTTAAAAAGCTGATGTGGATGATAAGTGAAGATTTTTTATACATTTCTATTTTTATATGTATTTGAAAATTTGGAGTTTAAAAAATAGAAATGAAGATTCTTTTGAAAATTAATTTAAAAAAATAAAAATTCATTTGATAAAAATATTCAATATCTTAAAGATACACTTTTCTTCTAAATATCAAACTTAATATAGTTTCAAAGTTTCAGGATATAAATTATGATTAAAGCTTGCTTTTATAGGTTATATAAAAAACCTCTGAAAACAATTCATAAGAAACACCGAAGTACCCTTTATTGTGTTGTGCAACTGTAAGTATAATCTTTACAATAGCTTTTCTAAGGATATAACAATTCAATGAAAACCTAAGCATATTACTATAGAATAAAATCGATGAATTCATCTTAGGGTTCCTTAACTCATGTAATTTTACATTAAGAGCTACCTAGACTCAAGTGTCCCCGGTCACATCTTACAAATAAAAATATACTATTGTGGTATTTCTACATAGGTAAAGATTGCTTTTCTCTTCACTAACTTAGTTAAAATGAAATAATGAGAGTCAACATTTTTTTTTAATTTTAAAGCATTTTTAAAAAGAATTTTTATTTTTTTTTCTTGTTTCAGAACTTTTGTTTATTTATTTTTATGGCTGGCTCAGCCTGCCCTGAAGGCAAGGCTGGCACAGCATGTGGTGCTAGGGATCGAACCGCGGTCCCTGCAGCTGCCTAAGCTTTCCTAAGCAGGCTCTTTAGGCAACTGAGCCATCCTGCCGGGCACCTTTAAAGCATTTTTAATATAAACGTTTTCAGACTACATTTTACCTTGTTGGGTGTGGTAGCACACATCACACTTATGGTGGGACCCATAAGGGAAGCTGAGGCAGGAGGATCACCATGAGTTCAAGCCTGGCCTGGGCTACATAACCAAGTTCAAGGCTAGCCTGCACTACATAGTGAGATCATGTCTCAATAAATACATAAACAATAATAAAAATAAAATAAAAACAAAAAAGTACTTTATCCTAATACTATAAATTTTTACAAGATATGTTTTTGCCATTTAGTTCAAATCACTTTCCTGTTGTCCTTATAATGTCTCCCATAAGCTATGGGTCACTTTCAAGTATACTGTTTAGCATCCAAATATTTGGAGATTTTCCAAATATCTAACCACTACTAATTTCTAATGTAATTTTATTTCACTCAGAGAACATAACATGTATTATTTCTGTCCTTTTAAATTTATCAAAATTAGTTTTATAGCCATATATATTTTCTAGCACAGTGAACATTTATATGCATTGGAAAATAATATGAATATGTATTCTACAGATGTCAGATATACTGTTGTAGTGTTTCAGATTTTCTGTACATTTACTGATATTTTATTTAGTGGTTCTATGAACTGCTGTGAGGTGAAATTAAAATTTTCCATTACATTACTAGCTTTTGAATATTCTCTATTTCTATCAATTTTTGTTTCATGAACACTTAAAATTATTGTATCTTTTTGATGAATTGACTTTTATTTTTATGGAATAATTTATTTTATCTCTGTGATATTCCACTTTTTTGATGCAAATTTATCTGTATCAATCTTTTTTCCCAGTGTTCACAATATACATATTTTCCCATCATTTTGCCTCCAGTCTGTCTCTGTCTTCAGATTTAAAATGAGTTTCTTTTAGGTGGCATACAGTTGGGTCCCATTATTTTGTTCCATCAGAGATTTTTACCTTTTCAATTTATTTCATTTGAGTACTTAGTATTAATCTATTACATTTAAGAAATGTATTGATATGGTGGATTTAATTTTATTATCTTTCCATTTTTTGTTATTTGTCCCTACTGAGACAGTGGTGGTAATGGTGGTGGTATGCTCTTCTACTGCAAGTTTGGACTGTTCACTTGGTTTTTGTTTTTGTTTTTCCTTTTCCTATGGACTTTTTAATTAAAAAAACCTAATATTCCATTTAATTTGTCTCAAGCAGAACTCTTTGCATAATCTTAGTGACTTCTAAGGATTGTCTTCTAAAGAGTTTTAAAAATAATTTTATATTTTCCCACAGTTTAATCATTTTTGCATTTCATATACTGTAGCCTTCTTAGCCTTCATCTCTCTTTTTAAATTTTCCCACATTTTTCATTTATTTCACTTTTGTTTTTGAAAAATAAAATTATATTGCATATGAAGTTTTAAATTAGTATAATTTTTTTCCTTTCCTATCTTAAGTGTGAGCTCACTCTCTCCTGGAACTTTTTAAAGAGATGTCAACTATTACTCCTACCCTACAGGTTTCTTTTTTAGAATTTTTAATCTGGATGCTTTTAATAATTTTCTCTTTTTCTATTGCTTCAATTCATTGAACATATATGATTTTGTTATGCTTATGTTCCTCCGATGTATCAATTGCTGTTTTTGATAAAAAAGGAAAATTTAAAAGTTTTAGGGGCCAGGGAGATAGCTCCGTGGCACAAGTGCCTGCCTGGCAAGTGCAAGGTCATGAGTTCAAACCTTGGTCCCACAAAAAAAAAAAAAAAAAAAAAAAAAAAAAGTTTTTGACCAATGTTTATTTAAATATTTTCCCTGCACCATGTTCTTGTTTACAGAGAGAGAGAGAGAGAGAGAGAGAGAGAGAGAGAGAGAGAGAGAGAATATATTAGGATGTATAGAATGTATTAGAAGGCCAGCCAAATACTCAGCAGATTAAAATGCCTGCAAGCAGTCATAGGGGCCAGGGGGTTTGATCAGCAGGCCTGCAGTACCAGCCCCGCCTGTGGGGTGCACTGAGACAGCAATTGAGACTGGATATGGTGGCGTACCTGTAATCCCAGCTGTTGGGAGGCTGTAAATAGGTGGATCACTATGAGTCCGATCTAGTTGTGAGACTCTTAACACACTGTAGACCAGACCTGTCCCTAAAATAAAAAATAGAAAGAAAAAAAAAAAAAAAAAAAAAAAAAAAAAAAAAAAAAAAAAAAAAAAAAAAAAAAAAAAAAAAAAAAAAAAAAAAAAAAAAAAAAAAAAAAAAAAAAAGAAAGAAAGGAAGAAAGAAAAAAGAGATAAAAGGGTCAGGAAAAGAGCTCAGTGGCATAAGCACCTGCTTGGCAAGTGCAAAGTCATGAGTTCAATCCCTGGTACTGAAAAAAAAAAGTGAAAACTTGTAACAGTAAACTTAAGACACATTGCCAAGAATGATGTGCATTTGAAGTACAGGAGTAGTGTATTTTGAAGATTAATGGCAATGTGTTTTATAATAATAGTTTAATTTAATCATTATTTTTTCATATGCTATATATGTCTTGCAAGATTTTGTTTCTTGTGGGTTATTTTCTCATTCTCTACATAGTGTTCTTTGAAATACAGAAGTTTGCAATGTTGACAGTGTCTAGTTGATCCATCACTTTCTTCTTTTGTTGTGCTTTCTGGGCAACAACTGTCGAGTTCAAGATCATAAACATTTGCACCTCTTTGTTTTTTCCCCCCTAGGAATTTATAGGTTTAACTCTTATATTTGGGTCTCTGACCTAGAATATTTTGAATTGATTTTGTATGTGGTGTGAGGTAGAGATCAGTTTTATTTTTTTGCACATGGACTTGCAGCTGTGCCTGTATCATTTGTTGAAAACTATCTCTCCCTATGTACTGTTCTCAGCATGTTGATAGCTATGGCTTTGTAAAATAAATTTGAAATCACTTTCCAATTCTGATATTAGATACTTTTTTCTTTCTAGTAGTCTTTATTGCTTAAGTCAAAGTATGTTTTAAGCTAGTTAGTGTAAACATAATTTTAAAGTACCATAGTTGTTATGCCAGGGAGACCGCTCAATGGAATAAGTGCTTGCCTAGCAAGCAGAAGGTCCGGAGTTCAATCCCTGGTACCACAAAAAAAAAAAAAAAAAAGTCCATAGAAAACTGTGGATATAATGAAGGAGGAGGAGAATTTTGGAAGAGATATGAAAACTGTAAAACAGAACTAAATGGAAGTCATAATGACAAAAGACACACTATTGTATCTACAACAAAATTTTATTGAGTAAGCTTAACAACAGATTAGAAACGGATGAATGAACTTGAAGTCAGAAAGAGGGTAGAAAGAGGAGAGAGAAAAAGTCTTGACAATCATTGAAAAGAATACTAAAGAATTTAGACTATACATATATTCTAAACATGTATTCTAAAATATTTTATTTGGATATTCTCTAATATATTCTATAGGATACTTTATATCTAAAATTTCTACATCTATGATATTCTAATATATTCTTTTTTGTGTGTATTTTAGGGAAGGGTATACAGGATGTTCAGGTTCTTGCTACTACATTGGACTCATAGCAACCTACCTGTTTACAGCTTCCCAAGAACTGGGATTATAGGCACGTGCCACCACACCCAGTCTCAACTGCCATCTCAGTGCTCCTTGGGGGTGAGGCCGACAGACCAGGCCTGGAGATTGAACCACTGGTACGTGCTCCTGCTTGTAGGTGCTTTAATCTGCTCAGCCATTTGGCCGGTCCAATAAGTTTTTTAAAAGTTTAAATATTCACTATATTTTATGAACACCGTTTGTATATCTAATGAAAGATGGTATCTAGACTAGATATTTTTACAACTCAGTAATAGGGCAGGGCATGGTGGCACATGAATGCAATCCCAGGATTCCAGGTGCTGAGAGACAAGGCTCACCACAACTTCAAGGTCAGCATGGGCTACACAGTGAGTTCAAGACCAGCCTAAACTAAAGGTGAGACCCTTTCTCAAAAAATCCAAACAAGGAAAAAAATTCAATAATAAGACAAATGACCCAATTAAAAAATATTCAAGGATCTTTTAAAAATGGTCAAGGATCTGAATGGATATTTCTCTAAAGAAAATAGGAAAGGGCCAATAAATACTTGATTATATTGTGAACACCACTGTCCATTAAGAAAATGGAAATCAAAACCATGAGCTACCATTGCACATCCACTAGAATAGATATAACCAAAATGACAAACAATAATAGATGCTGGCAAATATTTATTTATTATTCCTTTTTCTTGTTTCAGAACTTTTGTTTGTTTGTTTATTTATTTATTTTTTTATGGCCGGCTCAGCCTGCCTTGAGGACAGGGCTGGCGCAGCATGCATGATGCCAGAGATCGAACCCTGGTCCCTGCAGCCACCTAAGCTTTCCTAAGCAGGTGCTTTAGACCACTGAACCATCCTGCCAGGCCCCCGCTGGCAAATATTTAAAGGAGAAAACTAACTCACACACCATCTAGGAATGTAAAATGTTTCAGCCAAGTGGAAAAAAGCCTGAAAGTTCCTTAATATGTGAAACAAAAGGTACAAAATAACCTAGAAATTCCATTCCTTGGTATAGATTATTAAGAAATGAAAACAGGTATACATCCAAAAATTTGTACACAAATACCTATTGTAGCATATTCATGGCCCCCAGGGGCAGAGGGTACAGCTCAGGGTAGAGGGCTTTGCTGAGCATGAATAAGGCCTGAGCTTGATGCCTAGTATAGTGAAAGAAAAAAGTGTTAAGTATAATAACCTAAACAAGCTCACTTAAATGTCAGTCAATGGATAAGTAGATACACAAAATGTGGCACATCAATACCAGAGAATGTTATTTGGCAACAAAGAGCACTACTGGCATATATAACATGAATAAACCTTAGAAACATCATGGGCAGTGAAATAAACCAGTTACAGTGCATGAGTCCATTTATATGAAGTGTCTAAAAGAGGTAAATCTATAGACAGGAAACTAACGATTGCCTAGGACTAGTAGTGAGGTCTATAGTAGTGGAAAACGGGCAGTAATTGCTAATGGGTATAAAGTTTAAAGAATGGAAGAAAGTGTGCAGCTAGAAGGGAATGCTCAGTGATCTTTATTCTTAAACCTCTGAAACAAATGCTTAGGAATGATAAATTCCTCTAACAGAAAATGCTTGACCCTTCTGAAATGAGGCATGATCAATTGATCTCACTGCTACTTTACAGTAGGCTACAAGGGAAAATGTTTCCTATCACTTTGCTAATGTGTCCATGCACATTTATGTATGGATGCTGTAACTTTCCAACTGTAGCATTCCTTAAACAATTATCCTAATTGAATTTCACTGGTTTTATGTTCATTAAAATATATACTACTACAGCCACTTAAAGTCTACTCTGCCTAATTTTTATTTTTCTAAAAGGCTAGAGAAAGATTTAATGAGCTAAAAATGAGAGGGGATATGAAAATAATCCTCATAGGATTATTTCTAAACTCTAGACTTTGTTACTAAAAATACTTTACTGAAATATAGATAAATTTACTCAGTGCAAAAATCTTAGCCTTCCAAAATTCACATTTTCTAGAAGGAAAAACCAGAGGCTGTTAAGTACATCTTATAAAGATGCTAAAATGCTTCAAAAATATTTTCTACTGAAGAAAAACTTTTGCAAGTCAATTTTGTAAATAATGAGAACTTCTTTCCTCCAAAGGAAATACTTTCTACTTCACTGTTTCTAAGGTTATACAGGGTTAAAACCAAGTAAAACAGATTTTTCTCACAGTTGAAGGAGAGTAAAACACCACAAATAGGAAACCAGACAGCTAGGAGGTCAAAATGCTACACTTCCAGGTCAGACTTCTGGTTATAATTAAGTAAAATTCTTGCAAATATTTGTAAGGAAATCATATTTTTGGTGTTCCCTTTTCTAGCTTGAAATTTTAATTATCTCTAGATGCATAGGCTCATACTTATCTATACATTCATCAAATACATACAAAAACACACAAACATACACATTTATATGGATATATATACACATTAGCTATGATCCTAGAATTGCAATTCAATCTTGGCCTAAAACTTAAAACTAGAATCTTTTCCATGGCATTCTTTTTTACATCCTTGAGACTGTTTTTCTCTTTTAATGCAGGCATGAATAATTTTCTTACGATATTTCATAAAACATACTTAGCTAAGTGTTCTTCTAGGTTACATGGCTCATGATCAAACAGTTAAAAGAAATTTTAATTGGGTTAGAATTTAGACTCTTAAGTAATGACAGTACTCTGATAAAACAACAAGTATAAACAAGGTATATAATTAAGACATTCAATGTTAATAAATATGCCTCCACTCAACTCCTGAGGAACAGCCTAGTGGTTCTTAATGCTTCATGAATACTTTTCTCACTCAAAAATCTGTAGCAATTTCCTTTTGAGACAGGGTGCCTGTAGTATCAGAAGAACAGATATTCTTGCTCAGCATACAGAAGTTACTGTACTAAATATAAAACTTTTCTGATTATAAAGTTGACATAGTTGAAAATATTTAGCAAGTATAAAAGGTCATAATTGTAGATAACTCCACTTTTATTCAAAATATTTAGAGTAGTTAGGATACCATGCCATGTTAGGACATCTGAAAATGAAAGCTCTTTAGTTTTCAATCATCAGTTCAGTTTTAGTCTCCCAAATTCCTGAGATACTTAGAAATCTCAGTCCCAAAGCATCAAACTACAATGTATTATACCATACTGCAGCCTCTTGTCCTCCATTTTCATCAAAGTCAGAAGGCTATTTGTATTTAATCTGTCAGATCACTACAATATTTTCTCTTTCAAGCTTCCTTATGGGCAAAAAACTTTTGCATTATGATGGACATCCTTGCCAAAGGTGGTGAGGGAGTGGCAAAGGTAACAGGTACACTGGCAAACATTATACATAATTCTAGATATGGGAAAGCCAAGGCTTTAGTGTTGACAGACATGAAACTCCCAAGAAACAAATAGGGTAAAGTAAACAGCTATTGATATAACTTGTCATTTCACACATTAGGAAAGAATTATATGCTACCTCTTTGAGGAATGACCACTGGTTTATGGTGGGGAGGCAAGGAGAGCTCTATTGAGTAGAAAAGTAGTTCCTTCCAAGACTGCAACTGGTATGTGACACAGCACTGTCTGGGAGGGTCTCTTTCCTGGCATTCCTCATCCTAGTCCACTGCCATACACATCTACTATGTGACAGTGACACCTCTGGGACAACACAAAGCCAGTGCTATTATGTTCCCAACATGTGGAAGTAAACTACAGTTTTCAGTACTCTCTTCTGATCACTAATATTAGTACCCACGAGGAAGCTTGAAGAAGCTGGGTAAAAATACTCTGACAAATCAGAGCACCAAAAAAAAAAAAAAAAAAAAAAAAAAAAAAAAAAAAAAAAAAAAAAAAAAAAAAAAAAAAAAAAAAAAAAAAAAAAAAAAAAAAAAAAAAAAAAAAAAAAAAAAAAAAAAAAAAAAAAAAAAAAAAAAAAAAAAAAAA